>OMNZ01039003.1:0-18713 GCA_900303255.1 Lesueurigobius sanzi | reverse complement strand
GAGTTTGAGGTACTTATTGTCCCTGCAGGAAAATTTGTCAGGAGCAGTGGGCGACTAGCTAGGTCTGGTCAAAACTACCATCTGGTTTATGTTTTTGAGTTTACATTTAATTATACATTGCCTCAACATCTTTCAGTATGCAGCCAGGAGGCACAGGTATAAATACAGTACTGCTGCCTTAAACACTGCCTAACTGCTTTTGCAATACCAAAGTTACTCATGCTCTGGTTACAAGTCAAGGCCGCTTTCTTACCCGAGTAAAAAATATCCTAGCCTTTGAATAACACCCAAACGCTCCAGCTGTGGCCCAGATTTTCAAATAGCTCATGTCGAGTAAAGCCAATAACACAAGCCTGGAGAGTCTTGTTAGACTTGTCAACACACGTGGGACTGTAGTGTATACACTCACACCTTATCATCTTATTCCCATATCTTGACCTTTGTAACCAAATATGACTATCTCTATGGGAGTGTGGAGTATAACTGAGTATAACAGGCACTCAGCACTTGACATTGGTTTGTAAACTTTGATACAGGCATTCTTTGTCAAATCAAATGAGAAAAAGACTATAACCTTTATCAAAATGCATGAGGCCTCTTTGCAGTGGCTTCTAGAGGGGTCTAAGGCCAGGACTTTCCACACCTGTTCATACCTACTGTCAGAGCTGGCATAATTTGACTTGATTTGCATGCATGTAAAATTTGACTTGGCCTACATGGGTCATAGCCAGGGGAATATGGAACATGTCATTTATTCAATACGGTTTAGACTTGGTAATTTAGCGTGTTTTTAAAAATATTTTTATAGTGGAAGGAGGACCCATCTTCAGATCTTGCAGTGTTTGGTCTGAAGCAGCGGTGTCGTCTGCATTTTTCTAGTGGGTGTACTGTGATTTGTAGCTGGTCCCCGTCACAGGGTGGGGGAGGTCATTTGCCACCAACGATATTAAAGACACAATAATTATGTGGGATAATAATGAAAACTGGACAGCTTTTTATGTATGTGTGTGTGGGGGGGGGGGGCCCATATCGGGTCAATAACATTTAGGAACATGGCTGTGCTCATCTGTCTCCAACAACCTCGTTTCGGACAGAGAGCGAGAGGGAGAGAGATGCCGATTTCGAGGTAGGCTTAAGACGCAAAGACAAACGCTTCTTCGCTGCAGACATGGTTGCAGAATAAGCAAGAGACATTGTACAATACTGTAGCGTATGTTTAGTTCAAAAATGAATAATATACTCACGTTTTGTATCTCCATTCATTTCTGACCGCTTGAACGCAGAAACTCTACCAAGTTTTCCTCCATGATTGCTTCTCGAGATCCAGAGAAAGTATCAATAGGATCCTGTGAAAGTTTCTCTGTATTTTATTGATTTATTTTTCCTCTTTCTTTGTTTCCCCTTGAATTTCCTCTAAGGGGCTTCATAAACATTTCTTTTTGCAAACATAGCCTAGCCTAAAAAACACACTTTAACTTAAAAAGTGCAAACATTTTATACTACTACTTCTGGGAAAAAAAAGTTACTAGCATTCTTTTTCGAACTTCCGTGTTGAAATGGTTTAGCACAATATTGCAATAATATAGCAATAATCAAGTCGGTTATCGAATAGCTCAATTTGATTCTCATTGTGTAATTCTTCTGGGGACCTGGAACCTTCTTGCTGTGAGGTTTCCGATATACCTCATCAAGTTGTAATCTACGAGGCTCCTCTGTGATTTCAAAGTCTATACACCTTCATCTGACCTCAAATGTCTTTCACAGATTAACTTTAATGGCTATTAGTTCTTGGGTTGTTTCTCCCAGTGTTTTTTTTTGTTTTCTTATTGCTAGATGATTTCTATTGATACACACATGTTATTCTTATACAAAACCAATCACCGGGGCAAAGATGTTCCATGTATACAACTTTTACAACTGTCCAGTTCTGGGAGTGCACATGTGTTTTCCGTTACAGACTGTGCAGCCTCAGCATGTGTCACTTCGGGGCTCGTCTTTTGAAGCTGTTATTAGTCGCAGGCCGGATGTGTACCCAAGCTGACCCCCCGCGTGGTCCTTTTCACAATAAGAGCTTTGTTTTCCGATGTTGCGTAACCGAAATGGCTGCCGATAGGTCGCCGGCTGTCCCTGTGCTCGTCTGCCAACAGGTTTTGTCCGGCCACGTGCACAGGTCCACCAGACCGTCCCATCGGAAATGCTAATACCGGCGCAGCTCTGTCGTCTACTGTTTTGTGTGTACAGGAATTGTTTCGGTTTGGAAAGCTCAGTTGCTGTGCCTTCAATAGCAGGGGACTGTAAACAAAAGACAGAGGCTGCAGGCGGCAACCACCGTTTCAGATAATACAGGATTTTCTTTATATTTCTTGCGGTGTTTGTTTGCCCTTCTTACTCATCCGTGGGCTAAATTATATTCGCAGGAACGGAAAAGCACTGGATAGTCAAATATCAAAGTGCTCGGGAAGTATTTTTTGTAAATGAATTATTCTGTGGTGAAGCTGTTCTTTGGTGTTTCGGTGGGTGTTAAATTATCCCACGCATAGCAGCCAACAAAGCAGATTTCTTCTTGAACAAAGACTTCTGTAATTAGCGAAACTGTAAATGAGAAGAGCAGTAGGCGGGGTTATAGCAGGCCTGAGTTTACATAGACCTCTAGCTTGTGTGTTTTCTAGTCTCACATGTTGACCACAAGAGGGTTCAACATCCTCAACTCGACAATAAGGATGCAACGATGTTAAATTGATCTCCCGGTATGATTACGATATTTATTGCGATGTTGTGGAGAGGCTCACGATATTGTGTTTATGATGATAATAACAAAACGCTATCCGCCCCCCTCTCTCCTTTAGTGTTTTTTGACACGGCGAAACCAAAACGCTTCCATACATCTGACTTAAAAGCTGCAGGGCCTTGCGCAATCTCAACTTCAGGGGTGTTTTCATCAGTTTCCACGTGAGCCTTGTTCGCCGGTATCCGCCATGCTAACTTGTTTACAGTGTGCTATGGGCTCAACGGCGGTTCTTTTGACGACGCAGCGCAAAGGATCATGGTCTATGTAGTTTACAATGCTTTGTTCCGCGGGAGCCTGCTGAGTCTTGTTGTTTTTTGACGGATACCTGCCCTTTCAATATCGTAACACGAACACGACCACAACGATATCGAGGCGCTTTTACTACCGCGATATCGTCAATATCGTTGCATCAACAATATTTAAATCTGTACTACAATAAAAAATATTTCAGGACGACTGAGAGCCTCCACAAAAAGTAAACCCAGTATAATTATATCCATTTAATGTCCTTACAAATCTACAGCAGCAAATCCTTTCAACCGCTGGATATAGGATGGCCAAATGTTCCTTTTCCCCGTGTAGCCTCTTGACTTGGTTTAGTTTTTGGGCTGTCGGCTACCACTAGACTGCAACTGCTAATCGGCAGACACTCATGATGAGAGGCAAGAGCTTAATTTGCCATAGCTGTTCAATTCATGCCAGTTCTTTCGGATGAGATTTAGTATAAAGAAAGCCCAGAGTATAACTTGGGTAAACACTAAACAGTGATTCAGTGTTGACATGGGTTTTTGCAAATGGTTGTGTCCACATATGTTTGTGGCTTGATAAGAAATTAAACAAAAAGGAACATCTAAGCTTCCGGTGACGCAGTTTGAAAGAGCTTCTTTGTTTTCCACGTGCTCTTTACACGTGGGAGAAGGTCTATGAAGCATGTATGAATGAAATGGCATACAGGTGACTAAATATATTGTAGATTTAGTTGACTTTTTAAAAACTAAAACTAGACTAAATCTTCCAGGAAATCTAGATTTAACTAAAACAACAAAAAAGCCATTCATGTCAAAAGACTAAAACTAAAATTGGCAGTCAAAATGAACATTGATAATGTAAGATGTTGATTATCTCACATTATAGAAATTAACTTGTTTCAGCAGCTCTTCGATGCAGACAGACGAAATATGCCGTCAAAAAATAATGGCAAAAGTGGAATCAAAGAAACAGGATGAGAGAGATTGCTCACTGTCTCTTTAAACCCAAACTGCACACTCACGCTCCTCTTTAGTGCCTTTCTTCTGCCTGTCAGCGGTGATTTCAGCAGTTAAACGGGAGCGCCACAGTCCGCTTGTCGACACTAGCATGCACGGGCACACCGCTAACTCAGCCCCGTCCCATCAATCTGAGCGTGGCCGCCTCTGTGGTCACCGTGTCCAATCCTCAATACGGCTTTGCATAGTCTGCCAAGAAACCCCAAATCACCCCTGTTTTTTCGCTTGCACTGCAGTAACCTTGTCTGCTCCGGGGCCCTGGCAGTGTGTTCTCAGTAGCAATGAGGCAAGCGGCGTGTGGATTTACAAGCATGCGTTGGGTAATCCACTGGACTGCGGTGATCCAACTTTTATGGAGAGGCTCTGATAGACACCACGCCAAAGCCCCGCCAGCCGCGTAGTCCATGTTACAGATGTTTTTGTAGCTACGGGAACGGCTCCAGGCGCTTTCTCCTCCCCGCTGTTTCTCTTCTAGGAACGGAGCTAAAACGGAACAGCTAAATGGACTTCATGCTCGTTTTGTAAATCACCCGCGCTGCCAGGGTTTTTAAAAAGGTGCGAAGTAAATGAGTTCTCGTGGGAAACGAGCTTGTAATCAAAACAGTGGCCGAAAGGTTGTTTTCGAAGGCAGACTTTGACATCAGAGATTGTGAAATAAACGTTGTTTCGGAGACATTAATTAGGAACGAAGGCAGTTTGTGTTTTCATAGTGGTTGCATTGTGGTTTGTTGAGAAATGGATGAGAGTTCTAAAATCTGTGCCACACCATAGCACATGTCCATCTGTCTGTGGGACTTAGGAGTACTCCCTGAAAGTCCCCTATTAGCCTTCTTTATACTTTGTAACTGTTTGCAGATCACGACAAAATGCATCTTAAACATAGCTCAATACATGAGGTGCTTTGCCAAGACCATTTCTACAAAGTTTGACTTTGTAGAAATGTAGAAAGCCTTTGGGACGCTACTTGGAAAAGGTTAGAGAACAGTGGTTTCCTGAGCTGTTGGAGCATTTAAATTCAATTCAGCTTTACTCTGGACTCGTGGTCCATTTAAAGATGTACACATTAATTGGTATTTTTTTGTGTATCAGTCACAACATTTTAATTCTCATCATATTGTATTGCAAACCACAGAACTTTGCAAAACACGCAGGGAAGGGAGAATTTAAAGTGACATACAAGACAAAGATTTCACTAAAACATAGTTATCACCATCATATTTAAGATTTTGCTAAAGTTTTTACTTATTTTTCCCTGGTTTGACATTTTTTGACATACGTAGAAGTAAACAATTCAAAACTGCTGAGAAGTCATTAAAATGCCACTTCACTGACGTAAAACTTTCCACATAATATTATTCATCAGGCCAAGTCATAGTTTCGAAAGCCTGTCATACGCACCAATGATTTCTCTGTTGAGTAATACCGTGGCACGGCAGCACTTACGAATTGTTTACCTCTACGTATGTCACTTCCTGTGCCCATAGAGGGGAGCGACGAAAAGGTTAACGCCCCCTTTTCAGTGTTGCCAGAGGCTGCGTCCATTGAGATGAATGGGGAAACATCGGCTGAGATCTTCACATTTACGTCTGAGAGATAATAATTTATGCTTTTTGTATATTTGTCTGATATAAGAGGTGAGCAAATGAAGAGATTTTTTGCTGTAGAAGAGTCACAGAGAGGACAGTTTATGTTTTAAAGTGGGCTAAAGTTAGCAGGAAGTTAGCATGTTCAGACTTCAGTATGAACTGTTTTGCCGTTCATAGGTCAAAAACGAAGCAATATTGAAATATAAGAAGCTGCAAAATTACTCACAGTTATAAGGGCATTTGAATTGGGTTTGATCAAATAAAGTCACTATGAACGGCTAAACACTTTATATTGAAGTCCAAACATGCTAACTTCCTGCTAACTTTAGCCCACTTTAAAACATTACCTGTCCGCTCTGTGAATCGTCTACAGCAAAAAAATCTCTTAATTTGCTTCTCTTTTATATAGTAGACAAATATGTAAAATGCATAAAATGTTATTTTTCAGACGTAAATGTGAAGATCTCAGTCGGTGTTTCCCCATTCATCTCAATGGACGCAGCCTCTGGTTTCACCGAAAAGGGGGCGTTAACCTTTTTGTTGCTCCTGTCTATGTCGAACGAGGAAGTGAAAAATAAACCAAAAATGTCAAACCAGATAAAACTAGGTACAAAATTTAGCAAAATCTTAAATACATGTTTATGTGTCATTTTTAACTGCTGCATAGTTAGTGTGAGATTAAATTGCAAGGCTGTCTTTTTCTTCAATAGGCCCACCCTGCTAATGATAATATAAGGTTTTTAAGCAAACCAGTATGATTTTACAAGGTTTTTTTTTTTGTATTGTATATTTTTGTATATATTTTGTATAAGTTTATGAGCACTTGTGAATTTTGCTTCTGAACAGCTAGTACACAGCACCTCTACTGGTTCAGTTTGCACACTGCAGCTTTGCTACATTATTGGGAGTGAGAGGGTTCCTAGGCTGTAGCTTGCCAGTCACCCCCGCCTGCATTTGTACGTTTGTACCCTTGAGCTTTTCTGAATGCCTATAGTTTCATTATATACAAAAAAGCGTGCTTGTATATTTTTTTTCTTTGACAAACTGATGTGACATAGTGAACATGTGCCAGTTTATTCCCAGAGCAGATATAATGGCCTCCTACTGTCTAGTGATGTCTTGATGGTTACCAGGCAACCAGCAGCTCACATTTTGATGATTACTGTCACCGTTATCAGTACATCTCATACAAGTATGCATCTCATACTTGTACCGTATTACTGAGAGCTGAAGGAGGTACATGACCATACATTCCAGTTTTTATTGAAAATTCAGTGCGGTGTATCAGAAGTGCTACATGTCTTGGAGGATGTTGAAGCATGTGGGAAACTCACCGGAGGCTCTGTCTGTCTGCAAATCAGTGTCTGAGACAGTGTCAAAGAGGAGCGTACTTCATCTTCAGCCTTAAATAAGTCTAAATGTGGACCCTTTCATGTTCCTTGGAAAGACTAGCAGGCATTTTTGAAGGGATTGTCGTTCATCCAGGAAAAAGTTTAAAAGTTAGCATTGACACAGTAATCACAGTAAAAGTGTTGAAATTTTAGCTGAGCATTTGGTGCTGATTGGCTAAAAAGGAATAGCTTGATCCGATCCCAAAAAGTTTTAAAACCTAGATAAACAATATACTACTGGTAAAGTATTATATATTGTTAAAAACAGTAATGTATAATCAAAGAAAAACCCGCCCACTCACAGCAATTTTGCCACGCAACTGGCTCAATCTAACCCAGCGAAAGCCAGCTAGTTTCTTTCTTGTATATTTGCTGCCGATTGGATCTAGCACCTTTTAGCCAATCACAATTAGTCTCAATATGTAGCTAAACAACAAAGCAATTAAATAATGACTCTGTTACTCATGCTTGTAAGTCTCTAACGGCAGCTCATATAAGTGTGGGAAATCACAAATCTCACTGGAATTCATCTTGCGGCACAAGGTTAGGCTCAGTCCATCTGCAGAAGCTCAGATGGGTGTTATTGTTTGGGAGTTTGTGGAATTTCAGCTCGCAAAGCAGGTACATGAACTTTACCCCATAAATACATATGATATGACATGCAAATACATACGAGTCATGAGAACATATGTGTAACCTCAATGCTCTTAAGAAAACCTTCGAAAGCATATTGACATTTAGACACAAAAACAAACTTGCTCAAAGACACAAAGACCGTATTCAAGGGAGCTTTAATCTGATACTACTCCACTCGGCCCTTAGCGGACACCTCTGTGTGCTGGTGTATTTTGGTATTTATTAGCAGCAGCCACATCCATCATTATTAGTGAGGTAAAGCAGCGCGACCCTTCTCATGACTCAGCGTGCACCTCAGGGAGCGGGCTGCCTGGGAGTCTGGAGGTTATGTAAGGATGCCAGTATGGCCCCTGCTCTTCAGCTGCCGCAGCCAAATCGCACTGTAACATAACATACTAAGTGCATCAACTATCTGAAGATAGGATTTGCCTCATTGTCCCAACTGTTTATGAATGGTGTTATGCAATACAACTGACTGAGACCTGGCAGCGTTCCTCGTGTCTTGCCTAATTCCTCCGGGCACGTTTACCTTCCGCTCTGTAATTGTTGGGAGGGGGACGGGTCGCTGTAATTGGATTAGCCTCACTACAGGACATAACCACACACTTTAAATTCTTTTTCGATCATGTCAGAACATCGGTGTGTTACTTGAATGCCAATGGTCTGCCATTTTAGTGGGCAAAGTCCAGCATTGAGAAGCATTAGTGTAAAACCATGGATAAAATGTAAGGAATGGGGCACTTTTGAAAATAGGATTATTTTTATTAGGTGCTTAGCAGAATCAGGCCAAAAGAATTCAGTCTAATGTGAAAATTAATTAAAATACTGTGCAAAAGACTCTTATATTTGACAACGATGGATGATAGACTGAAGGATTGACGGTGCGGCTGCAAGAGTTGAGCAAAATGACACTATTTGACCCCAACAACTTGAGCTAAACATTTCAACACTGTTCTTTCCATAAAATTCAACATCATAGACTTTTTTTTTAATATACATATCAAATTCTGTCAAAATGAGGTACCATTACCATTATTTTTTCTTAAGCTGTGTTTAAGAAATCAAAAATGAAATGTTGAATACTTCATCATCTAACCGTGAATGTTCAAATTAATTCTCGCTAAACTACAACCCCCCTCTTGATGTTGGGTTCGTGGAAAGGCCAAATCAGGTCAGATAAGCCCTGTAGGCGTTGTATTCTCACCACAAATTCGCCACAACACCTTGTATCATGTAACACATGTGCTTCGACTTAGAGAACATTGGACTTCTACCACTTCTCACGCATGTTCTTAGTCTTATCTCTTCCATCTCAAAACCAACACGGGGCGGGCGTCGCAGCGGATAAAGTGGCCTCTGAGTGCCCTGACCTTGGATTGCGGGAATGTTCGATTGGCAGAGTGGAGTGGGGCGGGGCGGGGGGGGCTTTTGGATCACTGGCTCTGTAGCTTCATTGCAGTGGGGATCAGCAGACTGACCCGGGATAAGTTACGGTCTCTGCACTCCTGACTCCTGAGTGATGCTTTGGCCGCGGCACAAGTGCGGAGAGAGAGAGAGAGAGAGAGAGAGAGAGAGGGAGGTCGAAAATGCTCGCGCTGGTTAGCCCCTTCCATTCAGTCGTGAATTGTTTTGATGCCAGTGACCTTGTGTTCATCATGGGGCGACAGTGTCTTTGTAACAGGAAGGTTGGCTGTTCAATCCCAGCTCTTTAATATCGTTGTGTCCTTGGGTAAAACACTCCGTTTTCTTAAAATTTGGTGCATAATGACAGCTACATTTCCGTCTGTCAGCGCATGATAAATTACTTTCCAACACCAAGGAGGAGAGTGTCCAAAGGACGCTGTACACTATAAGGCATTGTTCTTTTAAACATAGCTGTCCCACCCAACTCAATACCCACTCAAAATAGTGAAATGTCCATTTACATGTCTGATCGGAAAATTCAAATAAAGGCACAATGAAGGCGAACTTTTTGATCATATTTTTTATTTTATTTACATTTTTAGCTTTAGTTACATTGCTGATGACCTTCCATTATTATGATGGGCCATATGTGGCACTGTTCTGGAGAATCGGCCGGAGGACTTCGCTCACTACTAAAAGGGTAGCCTTGCAATGGAAATACTAGACGTACAAAGTCGAGTAAATCCATGTGAACATGTGTACTGGGCCCTGGTCTGTGTAGAGTTAAAGTGTGCTACATGGAAAAGCAACATAAGTGGGTTTTGAGGTGGGTGGGTCTGGTCCTTTGACATCACAGAATACTTGACAAATGCTTACTATGCCACACTATATTAGAGCTTTTAACAATGTTACAATGTTGTTCTCTCCCTCATCAAAAACACAACTGGAGTTGTGTTGCGCATGTTTGAATAATCTTTCAATCTTCCCCGGTGACTATTCTTTGTGCCGCAGTGGCAGCTTCCTCCAAGCTCCTCCTTTTACCTGAGGATCCTTCCACGACTCTGTACCTTATCCTTCCATCGCTAAAGTGCAAAAACATCAGCCAAAGCTACAGCAACACGTGGCGTAGGCAGCCTGTTTTTTTTTTTTTTGTGTAAGCAGCTATGCTGAAGGCCAGGGAGGGGCTTGTGAACAAAGCTCTCGACAATTTTCTAAGCTGTTTTAGATCAAGATATGTTTTGTTGGTTTTAACCAACAAAGTGAAAGATAAGGATCAAGGTGTGTTGGAGATTATTACCAAATTCCTGCAAAAGCGTAGCACCCACTCTTCACATTTCACGTTTATTGGATTGTACTTCTTTGATACAGTATCTTATTCTGGTGGACTTCTGCTTGTTGCTATAGGTTGTTCTGCAGGCTCAAAAGGAAACAATGTTAGAACTGCGTTTTTTGCACCATATGATAACTATATATAAGACTGAAACAACTAATCGATTAATTGGCAACTAATTGATTGTTATTAGTTGTCAATTATTTTGGTAATTAATTCATCCTTCCTGTGACACACAGACTCAGACAGAACAAGAATTACATCAAAATGTTGTATTTTTGATTGAAAAACTAGGTCACAAGTATTTAAGTATATTTTTCGTAAACATTTGACCTGTCCCAGGCATGAGGTAAATCCCAGACCATTATCTAACCAGAGCAGAGTGAGCCCTACTCTTATTGTTGACAGATCATATGGCAAAACCAGGAAATATAAAAGAACTCTCACTCACTTTTATCATCCCAGACTGAGCTCTAGAGTTTCTGAGCCTTCAAATGAAGAACGACTTCTTCACATTTGTGGAATTTGTCAGAACAGATCTTACCTTTAAGTTTACTCTATCAGCATGTCCTTAAACAATGTCACTTTGGCTTCATGTGGCAAAATGTTAATCAATTACCAAAATAAATGTTAGTTGCAGCCTTATATAAGAGTGTAACTCCATTTTCTTGTTGAATCAGTCAAAGCTGCGTCAATCAGGCCTCACCATATCCATATTGAACTCTTATTGTCATCTTTCCCACACGTTTTCTCAGAGTTGTGTCCTCACCTCTGACAGTGACAATGTAGGCACCATCCATCTTCACGTTCCCCCTTCTGTCTGTGGCGTCCCAGACTCTTACATAACTCGTGCCCGCCTGTGGTCGCAGGCCTGCGGGTCAGGGCCACTCTTCACATCTCCTCCAGCAGCTGGGCCTTTGTGGGAACGCTATTGTAAATGAACTGCTTTGTCCCGGGAAAACAATAGGACGAGTACAGACTGAAACATGTCCCACACGTCAATTGTAAACTGCACATATGTTATCCTTTGTCTTTTTGACGACGATGATGACGATGATGATGATGATGTGACCTATCATTCTATTTAACTGTATCTTGGCATTTCTTTGCTATCTAAAATAAATTAAAAGCTTTTTACACAACCACTATACTGTTCATCTTCTCTTGAAAAATGCATTGTTGATGCACTGCCAAATTACCTTTTATCAAAGCTTTCCATTTGAGTTGTTATTTTGACTCTATGTAAAGGAGTTGCGTGAATGGTTTGTACATGTTTGCGCAATCCTGCATATTCAGTCCTTCTCCCTCACTGGTATACAGTACATTAGCTTTTCCTTGAAGCTCCTCCTCATCTATGTTATAGAAGTCCGTACACCGCTCAAATTGTCTCCTCTGTGGAGTTAAGCAGCTACCATTGCTTAGATCTTGTTTTTGAACTTCTTCATCTTTCTCCAACGGATGACGGCCAAATAATTATCGATCGTGATGTAGCCAATCGGTGTTCAGACAGCGGCTGGGACATAATCATTCTGTATACGTCCTTGTTTTGCGTAGTTCACAAGAGGCAGAGTGTCTGAAAATGGCCTCCCACTTTACTGGGCAATGAAACCACCTAGTCCTTCAGTGGAGCCGGGAGAAATCCGGACATAGGTACTCTGGAATATACATATCTGTGAATCTGTACACATTTACAAATATAAAATACAGAGATAAGATACTAAAATACTAAAAAATAGAGTGATAGAACTTTGACGTGTCGTGTGACAGATACAGTATGTGCTTCCGATATCAACGTACTGCTGTTTTGTCGCCGTGTAAACTGCGCCTAAGTTTTCAATTATACAAGAAATTCCAAGGCAAAGGCATAGACATAACCCTTTTTTACAGTGAACAAATGATCCGTATGGGGCTTATAAACAGGCTTTTGTGGGAGTCTGAGCATTCATATTTTTTTCATTTTTTAATTGAAACAATGTCCCTGCATGGATTAAACACTTTCTCTAAAATACTAGTGCCAGAGTTGGTAAGAATCTGGCCGGGAGCCCAATAACTTGTTAAAATTAAACTCTCGCTTTCATCCAAGTACGTGGCTGGCAACTCTGTGGCGCTGTGGTGTACACACTTTGAGTGTAGAGCAGCTCAGAAGCGATTCAATGTTTGATTGTGGGCTTTAAATGCGTGGGGGACAGTTTTTAAAATTTTGAACAATCATGGAATTGTACCCAGGAAGTACAGAACAAAGCGCTAAAAATAAATCAACCAAGAAATGACCAAAGCAAACAGGATTATTCAAAACTGTGTGAATGAAGTGAAATACTACTCCAATTATGTTTTTGATGAGGGAATAACGTTACAACATGGCTTAAAGGTGGATTTTAGAACCTTTTGTACGAAAAAGAAGACCTTTTAGTGGCCCAGAGGCTGTATGGGAGGCAAGTATGGCACCTTTATTTTTTCTTCATTGTTGTTTAGGTTTTCACTGCGCTGTCATGGAGATGGGTCCATCAGCACCGAAAACCCATCAGGATATCTTCATTTTTAAAATCCTGGAGCATCATAAAGGCCACTGTAATGAAAAGTAAAGGCACCTGCTAACCGCTCACACATCCACTGGGTCACTAAAAGCTCAAATACACACTAATATCAAGGATTTTGAAGCTGAAAAAAGTCAATTTGAACGATATGTCTCCTTTTGTATGTTGATAAAATGTACAGTATACATTCCCAAATCTAGGCATAGACCTCGTCCATCATTAGTCCTATCTTGCATTGAGACAGGGACCATCTGGATATCGATTGAGTCAGCATTGATGGTGCGTACCTAACCTGCAGCCTAACGTGCCCCTTTCTGAATCACATCATCGTTACAGCCGTGTTCTTCCAAAGACAAGTAATGTTTGCTGACAACGTTCCCCATTTGTCCTCATTTCTTTTTCAAGATCTAGATAACTGCACTTTGCCGCACAATTGATTTCCCCATTCCCCATTGTGTCTGTTGATTCTGCGCTTGTTTTGCTGTAACCATCTGCTGCTCTGCTCTCCACATTCCTCTTTGCAGGAGGCTTTGGGTAAATGAAAAAGCGAGACGTGACAGGGCCGGCGCGCTTCATATCCGCTGACCTTGCTCGTCATTTTGAGAAAACCTGGAGCTGCTGAGCTGTTCGATTTGGGATAATGTGTGGCTTTTATTAGCGTAATAGGGTTGCCATTATAATGTTCGCAAACAAATCAGAATTGCAATTATTTAATCACAAAGGCTGCAAATGCACAATGTCCGACCACCAGCACCAGTGTTGTGTGTGTTTCACATAATCTACTGACCTTATAATGGTGTTAACTGCACAATCCTGCGCTGTTCTGACCAATACCATACTTGGGGTTTGATTATCTACCGATATCAACCATGGTGCTGTAAAGGCTAAAAACTATTTTGCAGCTCATTATTTTTTCCTAAATACTGTAGTATTAAAGTTCTTTCTACTTCTACCTACTCCTTTTGAGCATCAACTCTGTAGCCTCTTTGTCTTTTGTGTAGATTGACTGTTGAAATGCTGCTCAAATTAAATAAATAAAAGTATGTGGTGTGTAAAACTAATTCAGTGACAGACTTTCAAATGACATACAACATGTCCATATTGCCTTAGATTAAGTTGGTGAATGTATCAGTTCAGTATTGGATATTTGGATTCGATCCCCAATATTATTATATTTTCCAGAATCTGACACATCTCACGGATTGGTGCATTCCTAGTTGAAACTACACATTATGTACAGCCCTGTCCAAGGTGCCTGGCTTATTGGCTTTGTTCTTAACTCCATCAATGTCCAACCATTACCAAAGTCTGTGACATTACTTCTTTTTGAAAGAGACAAACAACATGCTCTATCCAAATGTAGTGTGTGCAGCATCAGCCTTAACATTCTCAGTTCTGAAATACGCCGCGTCTGGCTCATTGCGGAGGTATGAGGTGTAGGAAGTGCACTCTTTGTACCAGCTCCGTCCTACACTCTGCTGAAGACAAAGGCTGTCTTTAAGCTGGGATTCACACAGAGAAAGTGTCCCGACTGCATTGGGCCCTGTGCATTTGCTCTGTCCCTTCTCTGCTGTTTGACTCCAGAAGCTTTTACATCTAAAACACAGGCCTCACTGCAAGTGTCTTTTTACAGATCGTATTTAGCGTGTTCAAGAAAAAATGCATCTATAAGCATAACCTCTACGTGAGTTGCGTTGAAAAAATGTTAAGCCTTTGAGAGGCTACTTGGAAAGGGGTAGTAATAATGCATTGGTTTTATATTGCACTTCTATCCTTAGAGACATTATTTGGAATTTTAAAACATAAAATATCAATGTAGAGGCACCCGAAAGAATGTTTTTAAGTCTATAAATTTTGTGATGCTCCAATTGAAGTATGAAGCTTGTTGCGTGACTCAATTTCCACAATATGGTTTAATTACTTTAAGTAATTTTCAAAAATGATTTATTTATTCCACATTTAGGTAGACCTGGTTGAGTACTAGTTCTCATTTACAATTGTGATATGGCCAAGATGGCACAGTGGCCATCTGAATCAACGCCTGCATATCTATAGCTAAGGTGGTAGCTCCAAACTGAGCAGTGAACTGCAAAAATAGAATAAAATCTCTGCCTAAGTTTGTCCTGATCAGGATAATGTCCTGTGAGACGAATCCCTGCTAGTGTTTCAGCCCGGGCCTTATAGTGTGCTTTAATGTGGACAAGCTACCTTTATTGATAGCGGCACAAATATTATTGGTGGTTTAGATCATCTGATAAGGGGCAGACTGTACAACAAACTATACACACATGTGCACATTTCCTTTTCACACTATGGGGCTGCTACTCATTAGATCTCAGGGCATCATGTTACTCAGATATCTTATTTAGTTTTTACATGCGTGTTAGTGATGCCTTACTTTTTGTAAACCTGACATTTTCAGCCTCATCTGGCCCTTTTCTATTTCTTTTTGAGTAGTTTCCGTTAGATTGAACACTACCAACGTCAAATGGCAGCCCTATTGCAGACTCCCTTAAAGTAATGCACAATGTAAAAGTAATATTTTCTAAATTTATAGTTTCAATGCCTCAGTCTCCGGATTACCCAGCACCCCACTGCCCATCTCCATATCTTGAGCTAGATTCATACTCAAAAGTACTTAGTTGGAGTGAGGGTCAATGGTGGATTGCAGAGGACTTGGAGAAAGCTGAGGTGCGGCAGTCGAACATTATTGCTGTGAGGTAACGGCAGTAACCACGCTATGTATGCTTGCACTGGCAACTTCTCATGTTCTTGTTGAGTTTGGATGATGGATCACTGCCTTCAGCTATCCCTGCATGGCAGCGACTGGCACCTAATAGTGTCAGTTTGAATATGATTTGATTTGCACAATAAAGCCACTGCTAAATCATTCTTTTAATGTTTCACAGCAATAGCTCGGGGCACATGACTATCCAGTGATTTATCTTTATTGGTTTTTAATTAATGTTGTTGGTATCATATATTAACACATTTCTTTTAGTACTATTGACTCAAGTAATGTGCAAGTTCCCCTGGGGTAGACTGACAGAAGCGAGGCTGCTCACATCTGCGCCAACGGTCCCTCCGACCACCACCAACCACTCACACATAGGCATTGGGTGAAGT
Organism: Lesueurigobius sanzi; assembly: GCA_900303255.1. Classification (NCBI taxonomy): domain Eukaryota; kingdom Metazoa; phylum Chordata; class Actinopteri; order Gobiiformes; family Gobiidae; genus Lesueurigobius; species Lesueurigobius sanzi. Next base: position 2,653 of record OMNZ01039003.1, on the reverse strand, counting down.
GTCTTGCCCAAGGACAAAGGCATTAGCCACCCATTTGTAAAAAGTGGATTTAAGATATTTTTCAATTGTATAACTTGTTCTGCTGACTGAGCCCCATGTGAAAAGAAGAAATGTGTCAGTCCAAAACATTTAATTTGGTCTTCTAGTGTTAATCTTTTACAATTTTCAACAGACGAGTGTGGACCCTTTTATGTTTGTTCATTTGTTTAGTTGTTTTTGTAACTAATGAATCCATAAGGGAACAGATTGAAGAATATTGTATATCTTATATTATCAGCATTTTATATAGATTATAGAAGGATAAAAATAAAATGATAACATAGCGTGAATGTTCGGTTTCCACTTAAAACAACTATAAATACAGTAAATAGAAAAATGCACTTATAATATCTTGTTTTTTTCCTTCTTTTTTATTAATTGATGCAACACCGTACATGACTAAGAAGTATAATACACCACACAATACATGAAAGTGCATAGGACAGACAATGAAATTTAGACAATGTTTAAAATAAAGAAACAAACAAAAAACAAGACATAAAGAGAAGAAGAAAAAACAAATAAAAATAATGAGCATGATGATCATAAAGATGCTAATGATTGTTGCTGACTAAAGCGAGCTTCTTTTTTGTAAACCTTTAGACAGTTCTGTAAAGGTTTTGAGAAATCCTCAGTACTTAATTCTCTGTATGTAATTCCGATAATCATGAATAAATCAAATCTAAATAAATGAAAATCCCAATATTTTTTCTTACAATCATTTTGACTCAAAATCATGACAATCCTACTGGCTTACCAAGTCCAAGTCCTTACGAGACGAGCCGTGTGGTGCAGTCTAAATGATACAACTCCCCGGGTGACATCATGTCCCAGCCCCTGCTTGTGAACCAAAAAAAAAAATGTTAAAATGGTCACTTCATATCATTTTTCAACCAAGCATTGCAAGATTCAACTCTTTGTGTGCATTTTAACCTTTTAAACCCCAACAGGCCCAATTTGGGTCCTGGGGAAGAAAAGAGACAGAGAGAGGGGAAGGAGAGATCGAGAAGAAGGAAAGAGGGTGAGAGGAAGGAGAGAGAGACGGGAAGGAGAGAGAGAGGAGAGAGAAAGAGGAAGGAAAGAGACAGAGAAAGGGGAACGAGAGAGGAAGGAGAGAGATTTTAGTGCCCAATTTGGGTCCTATAGGGTTTAAGAGGTTAATTTGGCCTTCGAGATGGTGCTTACTTTTGTTAGAAGTGTCCACTTTGATTAATTTGCAACTGAATGGACTGTCAACCAAAACAGCTTTAACCTCTTATACCCTACAGGACCCAAATTTGGCACGCTGGGGTTTAAGGGGTTAAAAACTTCAGAAGCACTGACTCTTGTTTAGCCTTGAGAGAGACTGAATTATGTACTGCCAAACATACAAGAGCCATTGCGATTTCCTAACTAGATTTGCAATTTTGATGAGATTGCCAATAAGTGTCCACACCCCTACTATCCTTATTTAGTTGAAGTCATCTGAACTTGCCACCCAGGCCTGGTTCACATGGTGGGGCTTGCCTACAAGATCCGGCTCAACCCAGTTCCCATCTGTGTTTGACAAACATCAGGATAGAACTTTGTGTTGTTCTGACATAAACACTGGCTTCCTCCAAATCCCTCTGCCCCTCCCTCCTGTCAGCCAATCGCAGGCCGGCATCTGCAGCCCTGTTTACCTCTCATGACACCGCCACCAAGCCCCAGGTCCAGCTGAGAAACCCTCTTGGGAAATTAGGGACAGGGTATGAGTGTTTCTTAGAGTCCGCGGTAAATAAACAAGTGGCTAACCCTGACGCCGGGCGGAGGATTCCTCGCCCTGTCAGCGGCTGCGGGGGGGATCGCGTTACCGCGGTGTAAAAGCAGTATTCACATGATCATATTTCATAGAGTGCACGGATTAGGCCTACATCTCATGGCTCCTGTAATCCGTCGAAGAAACCCCCTGCGTGACGATTGAGCCATAATTCACAGAAGGAATGCTTAATATGTGGAATTAATTAAACTGTCATGCTAATAAACATAATGTATTATATAGCTTCCGGGGATTTTATGTCTGATAAACAAGGGATCAAATTATTTGTTGAATATTGGGAACACGTCACATTGCACAATAGAGTCATCGATATGAGTTTCAATTTTTTAGGCAGTGGTGGAGTTTTCACATTAAAAACTGGGACAAATATTGGATTCATTCACATTTTTCCGTCCTTTTTTCATCATTCTTTTGTATTTTTTCTTCCCTTTTTTTGTATAATAATTTTTCTCACGTTTTTCTTGCTTTTTTAATCAAATTTATTCGTCGTTTTTCTTGTCTTTTCTTATATATATTTTTTTGTCATTTTTTTTTCTTCTTTTTCATATTTTCTGTCGTCTTTTTTCATCATTCTTTTGTATTTTTTCTTCCTTCTTTCGGAAGTTTTCATAATTTTTCTCACATTTTTATTGCTTTTGTCATTTTCCCTGTGTTTTCTTATATATTTTTTTGTAATTTTTCTTCTACAGTTTTCTTCTTTGCTAAAAGTCATAAACTATCAAGTAAATAGTGCTCCTTTAGACATGGCACTGGTGAAAAACAGGGACAACTGGGACAGAAGTTGTGTAAAACTGGGACAAATTAATAGTTTCAGAT
>OMNZ01039000.1:0-12462 GCA_900303255.1 Lesueurigobius sanzi | reverse complement strand
CAGACTAATATTCTCAAATCGAGTCATTTATCCTGGTGCTTGATTTTAGTTTTGTTGTAGAACCATAAAACAGAACAATAATGATCATTTATTCTATAAAATACTGTTTCTTTTAGTGTTTTTATCATTTATTTGAGCTGACACACCTTAGCCCTTTCTTTAGTGCAGTCTCAGATCCACCAGGAAGAGAAATTTGCTTTCTAACGATAAATATTTTTTCGGTACCAATTTATTTTTCGATACCGGTAGTACCTTCATTATTTTTTCGATCGTTTAACGGTACCCTGCCCTATCTACGGGGTCTCGTGTACAGAACCTGGTTGCCCTGAAGTACTGTATATACTCTACAAACATGCTCCATTCATTCTTATATTTCATATTTGGTTACAACTGCACAATGAATCTTAATCTTAAAGCATAGTTGCCATTTAGATTAATGCATTTAGCTTTTTCCAAAATTGTATAGCCCTTTTATCCACCTGGGCTGTGTCCGAATGTCCACACTATTCCCTATAGGGCACTATATAGTAGACACGCCATTTTGTAGGGGTGTCCGAATGTACAGAGAGAGGTAGTGCACAGCGATAGTCACTAAACAGGCCGATATAGACCACAATGCACTGCGAGTGTCTGATGTAAACAGCTGACAGCATGGCCGACAGCGACACGGGTGAATGAAACTGTCCAAAACGCTGCTTTAGTGGAGTGTTGTGGATTATTTATGAAGACACCGCTTAAATACAACCCGCTATGGTGGAAAGTTGCTAACGTTAGCTGCTTACCTTTAGCTTGAGATCGATAGCTTCTCTTCTCTGGCAAAATGCAACAATCCAAGCCGTTTCCTTCGTCAATGCAAAATCCACTTGTATATATCCATAAATAATAAATTGTCTCTTGAATTTGGTCGGTCTTTATCGCAGAAATCCATTATTAGCTGAGATTTGCGAACTTCACAGCAGATGTAGTGGACTCATCTTGTTGACTTTCCGGACGCGCTGCTCCCTACTCTCTCCTCCGCAGATCACCTCAATGCGGCGAAGTGAAGAGATGTGTCCGAATTGCCAACAAAATGAGTCCAGTCCACTATATAGTCTGCTACAGTGGTTCCCAACCAGGGGTATGGGGATCCCTAGGGGTACGTGAGAGGTTTGCAGGAGGTACTTGGAATAATGTCAGATAAAAAATAAGATAAAATAAATTGTATTTTTGATTATTATGGTCAAAGAAAATACATTTTTAAACATTTAACTGTAAAGAGTGAGATTTTGGGAGTATTTAGCTGTATTATACCTGATAAATTGTCATTCACTTTCTAATTAATCAACAAAACCATCGAAGCAGGGGGTACTCAGAGCATAAATGAAAGGCTCAAGGGGTATGTGAGACAAAAAAGGTTGGGAACCACTGCGCTACTATACAGTGCAGGACTATAAGTAAATCAGTAGTTAGGGTTTAGGATGGACATTCGGACACAGACCTAGTTTTACTTGGAAAGACAAATGTTTTCTTTAGTGTTACTCTGTGTTAGAAGAGCAGTGTTTGAGAGCCACTGCCCTAAATAAAGCACACATTCATTATCATTCTGTTCATGGAGGGTCCACTTTAGACAGGAGCCCAGCTGGAACAGGTTGTGTCCCGTGGCCCTGTGGCCCCCCCTCACACCCTCCTCACGCCCTCCTGTGTTCGTCTCTTCCAGGACAAAGACCTCAAGCAGTACATGGACGACTGCGGGAACATCCTGAGCATGCAGAATGTCAAGGTGAGCCTCAGCACTCGGTGGTGGCCTGCCAACTTCAACCAGGCAGGGGTAGTCAGTATGCCCACAGTGGAGGCTTTGTCGCTGCTCCCCCTAGTGGATGGAAACAGGAAGTCTAAGTACATTTGTTAGTTGTTTTAGTGTTTGGTTTGTAATTTTCTAGCTTTTTAAAACTAGTTTTCCAGCATGTGACGCAGAGGTTAGGTTTGAGATACTGCTGAAACCTAAATCTCTTTTGAAATCTATAAAGTATTTCTCTCATCTCCTCACCTCTCTTTGTTGATATTGAGAGATTATTGCTTTAAATAGTCCGCCATCTCTGTTTTGTTGCCAGTTAACCTATATGGACTCCTTGAATACATCAGGCTTTCAAGCTGTCACATTAGACTGGACAATAATGTTGAATCCACAGATTACAATGATTGATCACAGCATAATTAGTTTAAGCATATTTGTCATACCGTACATAAATAGCTTGGATGCGTTATATGCATTATTATCTGCATTATCTGCAACCACTTTTTTTTTTGTTTTTCCAGATATTTTTGCTCCAGATTCTGAGAGGATTAGCTTATTGTCACAAACGGAAAGTGCTGCACAGAGACCTCAAACCCCAGAACCTCCTAATCAACGACAGAGGCGAACTCAAACTAGCCGACTTTGGTAAGAACATATTTTTTTTCATAAATAAATACAGCAACGGCCCTAGTTCAGACCTGATTTAGATCGGGAGAGACTTGAAAATAGCGATGAGATTTCTTTAATGGGAGCCAAATCTTTGGGATCCTTTTGATTCAAAGAGCGAATGTGGTTCGAAAAACTGGCTCATTTTATGTCATTTTGGTGAGAAAACCCATGTTATCTGAGATCTGATTTGCTGAGAGGCACAAGTTTGATTCAAATTACTGATATTTACAGCGGAAATTGATTTCATCCATGAAATTTGTGTCAAAAGTTTGATCGATACCAGAGGTGCCATGTTTTTTCCATGAAGAGCCAAAATAGGCTATGGAGGACCAAAATTAGCGGTGAAGGGCCAAATGTAATATTGTTTTGCATATAGAAAGACCAACTGTAAATATATATCTGATTCATACTGTGCTATTGAGTAGAACATGATGTTTTGGTGGTCATAGTAACTACTATGTTCTATCAGTCACAAATTTATCAAAAATAACTATAAGCACCATCTTGAGGGCCAAATTTGGCACGCGGGCCCCACTTTGGGCACCCCTGATCTATATAGTTAAGGAAAAGAGTCAACAACCGCTTTACTAAGTCATTTTTAGCATGAAAGTATTTTTTTAAATGTGTTTTTTCTCTGCACTTAAGCTGTTTTTAAGCATTTATTCAATTTCATCAGATAGATAATTTGATAAATAAAAGATCTGTCTCTTTTCAAAAATGTGATCCAGGCCGAACCGTAGCACTTTAAAGAGCCGTTCAAAAGAGCCGATACGGTCATGAACGTCACATCACTACTTGGAAAGCCACATCATTTCTTTACACGTTTTAAGTCCCACTGGGGTAATCCGTAAAAAATATTGCGTCTAAACTAAAATGGGTCTAAAGCAATAACTTTGAATTGAATGAACAAATCTCACCTGAGTGTTTTGTGTTTTCCGCAGGCTTAGCGAGGGCGAAGTCGGTCCCCACGAAGACCTACTCGAACGAGGTGGTGACACTTTGGTATCGGCCGCCCGACGTTCTGCTGGGCTCCTCCGAGTACTCCACGCAGATCGACATGTGGTGAGTGGGCTGCACTTGGCCTGGAGATTACAACTATGAGAAAACACTTAGCTCCTCTGTTGTAACTAAAGCGGGGCGAGGGCAGATCACAGGCGCCCCGGCGAACGCGATGAGGGTTTGGAAGTGTTGTTCCACTGTGTCCTCGTGCGGAGGAGTGGCAGACTTAATGTACAGTGAAGAGACCATCACATTAGACTAATCTATTTTTGACATTGTTGACAGCGCCATACCATCGCTAGAGTCGAATTGTATGATATTATTTTTCATTGTTTAGCCCAGGGACCAGAGCAGTGGCGCTAGTGCTTCGAAGCTTGAGGGTTCTGGGCTTGATCTCCAAACCGGATGGGCCTTTCTGTGTGGAGTTTGCATGTTCTCCTCTTTTTTTTCTCTGGGTGCTCTGATTTCCCCTACTACTAAAAACATGTGCAATAGGCCAGGACAACTGAGAGTGAGTTTGTGAGTGGAAATCAGCCATCAGTCCGGAGTTTACATGAGTCCCATGTGTTTTCATTAACATGCACTGTCCCACCCAAATAAACATATACTTTTGTTTCCAAAAGATGAATCCATTTTATTGATATAACGTTACCACAAAGTGACCTAGAGCACGTGAGTAATTGTATTAAAGAGGGGGAATTATGCTTTTTGCAGTTATGAGTAGGGCTGGGTACCTTTCATGTTTTTTCGATACTAGTACTTTAACGATACTTGGTTTACGATACTGATACCTGAACGATATTTTTTTCGATACCTATACTAAATTATTGGTCATCTAGACAAAAAAGTAAATATCTAGAAGGTTAAATGACAAATTCATCTTATTTATCTAAATTTGAGCTGTTTTAGTGGCTCATTTGACCTATTTCTAACCACTTGTTTTGACTTGCTTCAATAGATTTCTACTTAGTTCCTTTTTTATTTAAATTAATTTACCAATGGGGTAAGAAAATTGGTCTTTGGGCAGTTTTATTTCCCTAATTCAAGTGAGATTACCTTAGAATCAGTAAAAATTGTCATGAAATAAACCAAATAATCTAGATGACAGTAGTAAATATGTCTAATCTAGTCAAAACTGCTCTAAACAAGACTAATATTCTCAAATCGAGTCATTTATCCTCGTGCTTGATTTTAGTTTTGTTGTCGAACCATAAAACAGAACAATAATGATCATTTATTCTATAAAATACTGTTTCTTTTAGTGTTTTTATCATTTATTTGAGCTGAAACACCTTAGCCCTTTCTTTAGTGCAGTCTCAGACCCACCAGGAAGACAAATTTGCTTTCTAACGATAAATATTTTTTCGGTACCAGTTTTCGGTACCAATTTATTTTTCGATACCGATAGTACCTTCATTATTTTGTACTGGTATTGTTTAACGGTACCCAGCCCTAGTTATAAAGCAATAATCTCAAACAAATCTTGATCAATATCTTTAAAATTGTTGAGTAGAAACCTTAAATTGACCTGAAACAGCTAAAACTAATTGTCCCTCACCTGTATTTCCGGGTTCTATGAGCGAACTCTCCATAAGCCCCTCGTTCCCGCCTCCCCCTGCTCCCCTTCGCTGCGTAGAAGACAAGATAGACCGGTGCAGTGTGGCTTTGGACTAAATGTAACCGTCTAAATTGGTGTTTCTTTTCTAGTTCACATTTGAGTACAGATATTCACACGAAATGTCCTGTTTATAAAAAGCCACTGTCACTCCAGCCCTCTCCATTCCACCTAAACCTTTTGCTTGGTAGAACAGCATCCATTACCACACGAGATAAGGTTTTACAAAAAAACAATGAGTTGGGCTTAATTCACGGTTATATCATATATATACACTGTGTACCAGCAGCAGTACGGCAAAGCACTACTTGGTGATCTCCAACGAATACTGCAGCTCTCTAGCCCTTTTCCGAGTAGCTCCCTAAAAGCTTTCAACAAACGCATAATAAAAATGAGTCACTTTTTAGACGCTATTTCTTTTTGTTGCCACTCTCCAGGGTGAAGTCCATCCAAGTCGCACCCATGCATCTTTAAAACACAAGTAGCTCTGCCATTTTTCTCATGGAAAATTAGCTCAATATGATATATACTTGATGATCTATGGTGCATGTATCAGTATCTATTTTAAGACTTCTGTTTTCAATCTTCAAGGCCATGTACAGTCAAAACAATGGCTCATCTTACTTGTATGAACTACGGAGATGTTATTCGTAATGTAGTCATGTAAAAATGAAAGTACTCTTCAGGCATCTGTGCTTCTGCGTCAGCGATTGTGAGATGACCAGTTGTGTACTTGTTGTGTACTTCTTGTGGGTGTGAAATCTTACTCATTGAGACAGGCGTTGTACATTCATTGATTGAACTTCCGGCTTGTTTATGAATGAATCACAAGCTTTAAGATATTTTTCATGAATTAACTCCTCCCCCTTGTCTCCTCCTCAGGGGTGTGGGCTGTATATTCTATGAGATGGCTGCTGGGAGACCGCTGTTTCCAGGCTCCACGGTAGAGGATGAGCTGCACCTCATCTTCAGGCTGCTAGGTCAGTGCTGCCCCCTGCTGACGAACCGAGGAACCTTCCTCAACTGAGCTTTTAATGACATTAACCCTGGGGCACAAAGCTCCCTGTGGCGGCTGCATTTAATAGCCCCCGCAGCTGTCCTCCACAGCTACTTTAACTTTTCAATGTCCTTCCGTAGGCACGCCCACAGAGGAGAACTGGCCCGGGATTTCTTCTATTGACGAGTTTAAGTCGTACAAGTTTCCCAAATACAAAGCACAGCCACTTATCAACCACGCACCAAGGTGAGGCCACACTTCAACAGCATTGCCTGCTTTTATTTAGGGAATTCAAACTTCTAGATTTGCCTTTACATTCATGCACTCTTTGGTATAGCCCTCTTCTGATCGGAGATGGAAACACGCACATTTTCCTCGCACGGTCCAGGTACAAGAGTAGAGCCGCTGTTTAGCTCCGAAGACATTAGTAGTATTGGCTTGTTTAGTTAGGAGTGTGCACTCTCTGTCACTTCCTGTAAGGAAATCCTGTGGAATAGTTGAGTGTGTTTCCTTCCCCTTCACCCGTTTTTTCTTTTGAGTCGGCCTCTTTCACTGAGCGGCCTCTCCCTGTCTGTGCCCCGCTGTAGGTTGGACAACGACGGCATCGACCTCCTGATGTCATTCCTGAAAGTGAGTCGCAGTGAACCCTTTCAGCTCTGGTGATGTTAAAATGGCTGTGACGCTTTGTGTTTTACTTATTTTATTTGAAGTCTTCAGTACTAGCCACGTCATACAACTTCAGAAATACAGTATATTCAGAGGTATATGAGGAACATTTGCTTTAGTATGCCTTATGTGAGAGGGTTAGGTGAGTAAATTAATCTGTAAAGCACTTTGAGTTGCATCTTGTATGAAAGCGCTTTATAAGTAATGATTGATTGATGTCCATAAAATAGAAACAAAATAAAACATTTTTTTAAAGGCTCTATACCTGATTTTTAATGATATTTTAAAATTACAAATAATGGAAGAGGGAAAGAGTAAAATAAATTGATAGTTGTGGTCGAAATTCATTCCCAACTTTCCTAACACATGATGATGAGTTCATGAGCACATTTCACAACTGGCAGGGGTCACAGAAATGCAAGAAATCTAGCCTGCAAACTCATGAAATCTACAATAAATGCTTTACATTTAGATTTAGGTTAGGGTTAGCAATATACAGTACTAATGAAGGAAAAAACTAATTTTATTCCACTACTACCAAAAAATCGAGTATAGTCCCTTTAAGTGCAACTGGAAGGCTAACTATGATTGTCATACGGGGAGAGTGGTAACAGCACCACTTTGACCAGATAAGTGTTATATGACCCTATCAATCTGTAGTCCTTTCCTCTCTGATCGTGCACAGACTGATTTACAGTGAAAGAAAATAATTTTTTGGCTCCTACTTCAATTTGCGTTTTAGGCATTTAAATTTGCTCACAATGTCACAAGATTTCCAAAATATTAAAATGCATTTTCTGCCCTCTCTTTCATGCTACTTTGCTACTACAATTAGCTGAACATTATAAACGGTGGCGAGGATAGTTCTAACACATGATTATGCAGCTGTTCCATCCCACCCCGCTAGTGGGGAGAGTTGTAACAGAGGTCCTCTTTGGTTTGACGCCTTCTCATGGTGTTTGTGTTGCAATTATAGGAATCTTATGAGCTGCCATTTGTAGCCGACAAATGTAGGTATTTTGTGTAAAAGTTTGAGAGTCACAGTTACAGCCCTCAAGCGAAAAGTGTTACAATCATCCCCGGTCTCCCCTATTTGTTTTAATTGAATTTCAACAACTAGACATCTTTTTATACTGTATATCACCTTGTTTGTCTTTCCAGTAGTCCCAAAATATATGAGTATGTTCTTCCTCTAGCTCAGCGTTACACATTATGAAGCCATGTATTTTAGGAAGGGGCTGATTAAAGATAAAACCGCAGTATTTTGTTGATTTTAATATGAAGCCACTATGCCCAGATCGTATTCTGGGACATAGACGTTTGAAGTCATGCATCGCTGACCCCATTCTTGTCCCTATCTCCACAGTACGAATCAAAGAAGCGGATCTCGGCCGACGAGGCGATGAGGCAGCCGTACTTCAGGAGCCTGGGGCCACGCGTGCACACACTGCCAGAGAGTAAGTCAGGAGACGGCAGGGCTAATGCCTTTGGCCTCAGACAGACGCGAGGCTCGGGGTACAGCTATGAGGGAGATTTCAGATCGGTTAAAGGGCTCATAACATAGGCGCGGTGATTTCAGTTGCTCTAACGGTGTTTCTCATGTGTTTGATCTGTGGTTTCCAGACATATCCATATTCACACTGAAGGAGGTGCAGCTGCAGAGAGATCCCGGCTACAGGAACGCCTCCTACCCCGAGTCAGGTAAATCATAGCTGTAAACGGTTGGTTTTGTGGGATATAGGAGTTTTAAAGCATCTCTAAAGTAAAAATGCCAGACAGTGGTTTTATTGTGAAAATCCCTTGCACCAAAATGACAAAAGTGAGGAGAGAATAGCCAGTTGTCTGTTCAGTCAGGATTAAACAGCGAGGAGCAGTGCATTACACAGTTTTAATTTGCGAGTCTAAGTGAAGTTAAAACTGTGTAATGCACTGATCAGAGTTGTTTAATCCACTTAGACCATGGTCTACAGACTGAAACTGCTGTATTTCTGCCTGTTTATTGTCTGTGGGGGATCACTTAAGTCCAGGGCATTAGCTATTTCTGTTTTATATTACTTTAGCTGAAACTAGATCCTCGTTGTTTACAGTTACAGTCATGGGATGTAAACGTATGCATTGATAGGTTATGAATGATAACACAAAAACCTTTATTTCACTCATGGTTAGTGGTTGTGTGAAGCCATTTATTGTCAAATAACCTGTTTGTTCACGCTTTTCAACTAGAATCTGATCAAAAGTTTACATATTGTGCATCTTGGGAGTTCAATTTTGTCAAAGAGTCCTGTATTTCAGTAGCCTGACATGCCAGCCTGGCTTCTTCCATGTATTACATACCTGGAAAGACAGTCTGGTAGTCTGAGACTAACAAGCCCAGAGGAAACCAATCAGAGAAACACAGATGTGACGTGAAGCGACCAGGCAGCAAAGATGTCTTTTTCAGCGCAGCCTGTTTTTGTGGTTTTAGAACAGTTCCAGCAGTGGTAAAACTTCACTCCGTTGCGGCCGCCATCTTGATTGTTGTGGTTTGTTTTGACCGGGCGCGTTATGGGAAATTCTGGAGCTCAAAATCACGTATATCACAAACTCCCGCCTCCCCCAAACCGCAGAGTACCAGACTGTCTTCCCACGTATGTAATACATGGAGGAAGTCGGGCTGACTTGCCAGAAGTGAGTTGAAGTCAGCTGAAGTGAGTTTTTCTTTGCTCCTGAACAGTTTTCCTGGCAGTTGTTGAAGGTCATGTAAACATTAGAGCAGGGACATTTGAGTAGTTTCTGTTTCATTATGATTTCAAAAGAATAAACTCTTGCTTCACACAACCACTAACCATGAATGTGTTATCATTCATTTTCTATGATAAATGGGCAAAAGATTAAAATGGTGTGTAAACTTATGAGCACAACTGTAGTTCGCATTAGAATTATCTGACCATGGATTTTTGTAGATGCCATTATGTCATTTGGACAACTTCACAAAGAACCCAAGGGCTAATCAAACAAGGCCTTGTTTTGTGATATTCAAATGAATGAAGTTTGATCCACTTTTCGACAACAGGAAAGTCAAGTCGGTCAGTGGCCGTCTGTCGATAATTAACATTGATCAAACTTGGACTTCATTAGTAAATAGATTTTTAATTTCCGGCAGTGGTTTGTGTCTGACATTGCACTGTCAGATTTGATTGTCCTGAGAAACGTAGCTAGTCTTTGCTCATCAAACAGCTTGAATAGTGTGACTCAGCGCTGTTTCCGGTCGAAGGCGGACGAGTTGTCTCTACACGCCCACATATTTTCAATCATGATTAACAAAGCAAATATCTACACATTTGAGGAGAATATGTGATGACGAACACTGAGGTGTTTTTCTATCATGCAAAAAGTAGAAGTAATATCATGCAGTTATCAATTCATCTGAATAAAACTGAACTAAAGTCATTCTGAACTTCAAAATGAGAAAAATGACTGGACTTACATTTAACAGTAGTTTTAGGGCGAGAGATAAGATATTATTTTGATAGAAGAGTGCCAGAAATAGTGCCAGGTTTAGATTCATGGGTATGTGGTTTATTTGGTCAGGACTGTGCATGTTAACACACATGTAACTAATGCATGTAAACACACCACATTACTCTAGGTGAAATGTTAGTGGTGATAAAAAGCATATTGAGAAAACCGAGTGGTGGAAAAAATACACTTTTTTTCTTAAGTAAAAATGCTGATACAGGACGATTAAAATCCTACTTAAGTAAAAGATATCTTTTGTATCAAACCAGGTCTCAACCAGTAAACCATCACATCAAGTCTAAACAAGGTCTAAAGCAGGTCTGAACCAGGTCTAAACAGTAGAAACTAGATTCCTCGGCTGTTTGCCATAGAGAGGTCACTGTGAAAATACATGCGTTTAACCATTATTCAAAATACTGCGTTGTATTTATCATGGATTAATCGCATCATATGATTTAACTTGGCACAGTCCAAACAAAATGGTGTTTAGTACATTTACATTTACTTGAGGATTTTTATAAATGGATTTAATATGAAACACTTGCATCACACAGTACAAATTGTAAGCAGTTAGACTTTTCACATACAGTAGATTTAGGAAATACGTATTCTACGTTCTTTTAGTAAGATGGCAGGTTTGTTTACCTGCTTCACTAATTTCAGCTAACTTCCTGTAGCCTTTAGTCAGAAGCGTCACGTGATGGTGGAGTGTAGTGTGAAAAGGAGACGGCCGACAGACTAACAAGAGCGATAAAATAACAAGCACTACAGGAAATCAGAATCAGAATAGAGTTTATTACATTGTCAATGATGGTTTCACAGACTAGGAACTTTCTTTGGTGTACTCATGCAACATGAAACATAAAATATAGATAAAAAATAAAGGTAAATAATAAACTATGGAAAGGATAAATAAAGGATATGACTATAAGGCATGCATAAAAATAGAATAAGATAAAAAAAAAATCTAATGAAATATGGTAAGTTAAAAGGTAAATGGTGAATTACAGATTAGCAGCAAATGTGAGTGTGGACATACCACATAGTGCAAATAGAGCAGTGCAAATGGAACAGGTTATTCAGCTTGCATTAGTCTGATACAGAGTTATTGAATGTTATTGAGTGTTCATGAGCCTAATAGCGGCGGGAAAACCTCAAATCAGCCATATCTGATCACTGTAAGAGCAATGATGACGATCTTTGGACTAAGATCGAAACGTCCTACACTTCAACTACAGAGTACAGATGAAGACTGAAGAAGTTTTGCCTAGTCTAAGAGGGAGAACCACAATATGGACTGGGACACTGCCAGGGTCATCCGTGCCCAAAGTAACACGTACTACCCCCTGGATCAGAGGAGCCATGGAAATCAGGAAACGTGCACCAACATCTATGAACGGGACGCGGGCCTGGAGAAGGCCTCAGTCAGACTGCAATGCAAAAAGAAATCTAGAAATGAGTTACATTTTCTTAAAATTAGTATTCGCCCCAGATTTGAGTAACTCATTTCAAGAATTCTGCCAGTAGGGTACATTTTTTTTACTCAAATATCTAATCACACTGAAAATTTGATAAAAACAATATTATTTTACTTAATTAATGTTGTTGTCGTCTTAACCTCTTAAGCCCTAAGCTGTTTTTATTCCGAATTTGGTATACTATACTCTGGAAGGCTTTTTACAGCTTGAAAAGGGTATATAATGTTCAAATTGCTCTCATATGATATGAATGTCTATGGGGATACTGTGGATGTGAACATTTTCTAGAAAATCATAGTGGGTAATGGGTAATTGAGGTTGAAAGACAGAAAACATGAATTTCGCCTAAAGAAAAAACACATTATAGCTCCCTTGGCAGCTTGTTTACATCGTAAAGAAGCCAATAAACATCAAAAATAGTATCTACATACGTCATAATGACTTTTTAGCACCTTTTATCATTGTGACAACTAATAATTGAAAAGAAAAAGAGATTTTGATTGAAAATAGTCTAGGCGGAATCCCATTGTAATTAATAGGGCACAATTTGGCACTTTTTGGCCTAAAAAATAAAACATTTGGGATCCTATTTATATATTTGGTCATAAAATACAGTTTTTCGAAGAAAAAAAAAAATCTTTTTTTTTTGTGAACACTCATTTATAATAGTTTAAAATACACAAGGATTATGGCAAGTCCCCATTTTTGGGGACTTTAGGTCTTAAGGGGTTAAGTGTTAAAAACTTACCCACTGATACATTTCTTG
>OMNZ01038958.1:20894-32663 GCA_900303255.1 Lesueurigobius sanzi | reverse complement strand
GGTTGGTGCAAAAAGGTGCATGGAAAGTGTAATTGTTAAAAGCTTTTTGCATGAAGCTAAAGTGACACCGTTTGAGGACGTCTTGATGGAGTAAAGTTAAAGCTAATGTTTGTAGGATGCTCTTTGTACAAGTTCCATGTGTCATTCCTCATTTGAAAGCTAAGAACCTCTGGGATTGTAAAAGTGAGAGCGAGAGAGTCCTCTTTCTGCTCGGATTAGATTATGATCCAAGATTTGGAACAATCAGAGCAAAAATATTTGCGAAAAAAACTTCTAGAACCAATGCCTTCAGAGTCAACATACTTTTTTCACAAAAAATACAAAATTTTGATGTAATTCTTACTCTGTCTGAGTCTGTATATCCCAGAAACGATTAATCGATTACTAAAATAGTTGACAACTATTTCAATAATCGATTAGTTGACGATTAATTGATTAGTTGTTTCAGCCCTAATTACCTAGCAAGCTAGTTTTCTTTAGCACGGTGCTAACAACAACAACCAAGAAAAACCACGATGCAGAAGCGCTAAAGAATAACTATATCCTTCTTCAGATCGCATCCTCGCGGTCGTGTCTAACTTAAGGCCAAACTAATGAGCGAGTGCCAGCAACTTCACTCCCAATTATCAAAATCTCTGCAATTATTCTCGCAAACGTCCTCAAACTGCACTCAAACAGGGACCAAACCACCACAAGCCGCTGCCGGGACAAACTGATGTAAATCCCTGCAAACATGTCATATTCTAGTCTTTTCACATCTTTTAGCTCAGTCACATCAGACCAAACCTGTTCTTTTTCCTCTCTGAAGCCTCCATTAGAAGTTTAGCATGAGGTAAACACAGCAGCACATGTTCAGGATTATTTAGGTGATGGTTCAGCTGCTGCTAATGACTTTGTGACTCGCTGTTGTTTGCTTAGTGTAGTTAGAAATATCCAGTAGTTATCATTGTGAAACTACAAATGTGCATGTATATGTAAGAGAAAACTATTTGTATTTACCCGTGATGAGGATTCTGTGAGTATTTAGTGGTTAGTCCAGCATTTTCTTTGTTTGCTTCTCCATATATTTGATGTTTTAGCGTCTGCAGCAGTTGCGCCCATGCTTTTCCTATCAATGCACCTTCGCAACTAAGGGGGAATTATTTCGCTGTCGTTACTGGGATATTCCTTTACTATCTTGTAGCCCCTGCAGCTTAATGTTTTTTGTAAAAGCGCATCTTACCTCGCTCTTGTCTGGGTAACAAGAGGGTGATTCATAGCATTATTTTGGCCAAACTAATATATAATATGAGTCCAGACGATTGTGCTGAGCTGCTACTGAGGCCGACAAACCGAGCCACGGGCCAGTTTTCTCCGCTTCTCTCTGGATAACTTTCCGTTTGTTTTCTTTATTGAATTTTCGCCGAGTCGAGATGAAAAAGAGTGTTTGTTTTTGCGTAAACACTGGGCACTGGCCCTCGAGAGCAGACATTTTTCAAAACAAACCCAGCAGCTTGTATTTATCGACCGCAGAAGAGAACGGCCGTAAATGGGCGTCTCAAACTGTGATTTTTACTTTGACTTTAACCGATGAATATGAAGAGATTTTATTCGTGAGGTGCCCAAGGTGCTGGTTGTCCTTCAAAATGGTGAATCAGAAGTGTCTTGGTTTGTCGATGGAGATATGCAAGAGTCTACACGGATTTATTCCTTTAATTAAAATATGAGAAAAGTTTAACTACATCTTTGCCATTTGACGACTTATTTTTTTTTTCCCTTTTCCTAAATAGTTTGCTATAAAGTTTTTGCAATTTTTACATAAAAATACCTCGAAGCATCCATCTTTACTGTGACTTTACAGGACTTGCCCCTTCTCAGAGGAGTCTCCTAAGTTTATATCACCAGCAACACCTTAATCTTTTCTCGTTAACCAAAATGACAGGTCAGAATGTCTCCACTTTGTCGCTGGAAAGGGCAATTAAAATGAAGGAATACTGAAGTTAGGCTTCACATATTTCTTCTTGAGCATCTAAAAGTTTCCCCAGGACATGAACCTGTCGAGTCAGTGAATGAATAAAGCCAAATTGAAGGCTTTAAATGTCACTGGAAAGAATGAAATGTGTTGTTTTGACAAAGTTTTCTTGATTTTTGTTGTTGTTGTACGCTACCGTTCAAAAGTTTGTAAAAATGTTTATTTTTTCCACATTACCGTTGTATGATTCTCATGGAAGACCATAAACCCAGGGCTAAACCACGACCTAGGACGAGTAAACCACTATACCAGGTCTAAATGAGGACTAAACCATGTCTTTACCAGGTCTAAACAAGGATTAAACCCAGGACTAAACCAGAACTAAATCACGTCTCTACCAGGCCTAAGCGAGAACCTAGAACTAACCACATGGTTTAGACCTGGCTTAGGCCTTATTTAGTCCTAGTTTAGACCTGGTTTAGTCCTGGGTTAATGGGGCTAGACCTGGTTTAGACCTGGTTTAGTCCTGGGTTAATCGGGCTAGTCTGTAAGTTCAGCTGTACAGAAGTTATCTTCATGAAGAATCTTCTGTTTATCTCTAACTTTTGTACATTTTATACAATTTCTTGCTCAAAAATTGTCCTTTTTGTTAAATTTACTTAAAAATAATATAAATCGTTCCTTAATTTCTCAAAAATAGTAAACTATGCATTGGTATGTTGCACTTGTAGCATTTATAAATGGTGTAAAAGGTAAATAATGATGACATTGAAAAGCTGCTTCCGGTTTTATCTTGGACTTTATTCAGACGAACATTGATTTTAAAGGTAAATAATGAGTGAATCCTCTGTGTCCCTGCAGCTTTCAGTCTGGACGCGGAGCAGCCGGACTACGACCTGGACTCTGAAGACGACCTGTTTGTGAAGAAGCTGAAGAAGAAGATGGAGATCACGGAGCTGCAGTTTGAGGAGATGATCGACCGCCTGGAGAAGGGCAGTGGCCAACAGGTAACGGCCCACACAAAACATGTACAATAGTCCAATACAAATACACATAGATACAGAAACTACCTGGAGAAGGGCAGTGGCCAACAGGTAACGGCCCACACAAAACATGTACAATAGTCCAATACAAATACACATAGATACAGAAACTACCTGGAGAAGGGCAGTGGCCAACAGGTAACAGCCCACACAAAACATGTACAATAGTCCAGTCAGGGATATGCAGGGTTGATCTTTAACACAGCTCTCTTTTTGTAATAGTTTAATACTGTATTTTCTGGAGTATAAGGAAAAAAAATAATAAAGAAGGAAAAAAACATATAGAAGTTACACTTTTTTGGAGGAAATGTATGCACGTTACAAAATCAAAGCATAAACAACAAACTGAATATTAATTAATATACAAGTCGCATCTGAGTACAAGTCGCAGGACCAGCCAAACGATGAGAAAAAAGTGAGACTTGCAGTCCGGAAAATAGTGTATTTCAGTGGTTACACCAAGTTGTCAGCCCATTACAGTCCCATGTGTTTCTGTAAACTTGCAAGAAGCTTTTGAATATTTAATCAAACAGCAATGTTGGGTAATAAGGCGAAAAATTGCCATTTTGCATGAGACAAAGACGTTTTATAACTGCCCCCATTTGAAGCTCCTTCACAAAATGACATGAATACAGAAGATACTATTGTTTCAGCTCTTATCTGCTTCTGAAAGCCTTTCCAAGTCTATCAATTTATGTTTGTGTAGTCCGGTATCTGCTTCAAAGCACAACAGTTACAGTCCTAAAGTTATTTAGGCACTGTAAAAGACATGAGCACTATAGGAGCACGTGACTAATTGTTTTGCATAAACACACGGATACCTTATCACTGCTGTTGGATTCAATTCTGCCAGAGTTCTGACTCTACTCTAAAGGCTAAATGAAAGCACTGCAAAGGCAAAACAGATCTTTTCTCTGTCGTTGTCTACCACAGCTGCTGAGTTTAGTTAGTGGTCATAGCTTAGCAATAACATTATCATCTCTGTGATAAACCTGCAGATCAGAGCCGCTACAGATCGACGACTTTATCATTGAATCTGATTTTATGTTTATTTTTCCCCCCAAAATGTCAGATTGGCTTCTGATGCTGTATATTGAGTAGAGAAACATCTTGGCCTAATACAAATACATTTAAAAACTGAACCTACCTGGTGAAGGGAGAGAGGCCAGCAGCTATAAATATTATTATTTTGTGTTGTTGCAGCTGGTGACGCTACAGGAGGCCAAGCTGCTGCTGAAGGAGGACGACGAGTTGATAAAGGAGGTGTTTGAATACTGGAGCCACAAGAGGAAAAACAGTAAAAGTGGCACACTCATCCCGGCCGTCAAACAGGAGAAACGGGACGGCTCCTCCACCAGCGACCCATACGTGGCCTTCAGACGCCGCACCGAGAAGATGCAGACCAGGAAGGTGAGTGCGACCAGTGGTTTGAGGAGTTTGTTCGTCGCACCCAGTGTCATCGGGACTTCCTTGTTGAGTAAAGTTTTCCCTGCTTATCTCCAGAACCGAAAGAACGACGAGGCGTCTTACGAGAAGATGCTGAAGCTGCGGCGAGACCTGAGTCGAGCGGTCACCATCCTGGAGATGATCAAACGCAGAGAGAAGAGCAAGAGGGAGCTGCTGCATCTCACTCTGGAGATCGTGGAGAAACGGTGAGTGCAGCTTCATTTCAGATCCGGGGTCTCCAACCTTTATGTCATGAGCTACTTTTACAAAACAAAACAGCAGCACGTGTAACTGCCGGTATGCAGCAGTCTATGTTTGTGTAGGTTCTCAGTCGTATAGGAGTCGTCCATCGTAGGCCAAGTTTCTTCAGTCTTCATCTGTACTCTGTAGTTGACGTGTAGGACATTTCGATCTTGGTCCAAAGATCTTCCTCAGCGAGTAAAGAGTTAAACATGTTTGTGGGTCTCTTAAGAGCAAACCAGGAGGACCCAGGGTGAGGCAATAGTAGGTTAACGAGCCCTATTGAGTATGAATCGGCCAAGATGTTTTCCAACCTTTAGTACCAAGAGAGGAGGGACTTGGAGCTTCACTCCTCCTTCTGGTTTGCTCTTTAGAGACCCACAAACATGTTAAACTCTTGATTCGCTGAGGAAGATCTTTGGACTAAGATCAAAAGTACAGATGAAGACTGACGAATCTTGGCCTACAGTCTATACCAGTTTGTTTCTTCCTAGTAGAATGACATTTTTGTTGTCCTCCTCTAGTTTACTCAGACATTAATGTGCATATGTAAGCATTTATATCAATTCCATGAACATGCAGGCTAGTTTTGTAGCATTTTTCTGACGGAGGCACAAAAAGGTGATCCCACAAGTTGTGAAATGTGCGTATAAACTAAAAATAAGCCTCTTTCATTATTTGTAATATTAAAAAAACAAGTGACTTTTAAGTGTTTTTCAGAGACTACAGTTTCCTCTTCATTCTTTACACTATTTTCCTAAATTTGAGTGTGTGTGTTCAACCTTTTCAATAGAAAGAGTCCTCATGCAAGTCGAAATGTTGAAATCCTTTGGCGAGCTGCTTGGAAAAGGTTGGCGAGCTCCCGGTAGTTAGTTACTGGTTGGAGATCCCCGTTTTTTTGATCAAGCTTCTGCCTTTGACAGAGCTGATGTTCCTGGCTTTTGTTTGTTTATTCATTCATCCGGATAGTGTACGATTACATTGTGCTTGAGGGCAGAGATGACTGTACCAGACTGTAGCTATTTCAAGCTGCTTTCCATCTGTGGTCCTGAGGGGGAAGAGTGTCATGCACATTGAAGTGAAGGGTCATTAATCATATCATCACATCCAAAACAAGACGCAGGCAAAAACACATCGGTCTCTTCTCATGCATCTTAAAAACTTATCACACGTCATCACACATAAGGATACAAGAGTGAGCAAGTTTTCCTCCTCTTATAGTTTAAATAAGAGGCGTCGAGGGTCCCACAGAACTTTTAACAAATGCTTTGAGTCATTTGTCAGTATCTCAGTGGCTCTTACGGCTATAACAGTTTTATTGCTTTGGGGCTGTTTGGTTGCTTGCGTGGATGCAGAGCAATTTAGTTCACAAAGAGTTTTTCGAGCCGACTTGTTCAAGGTCTGTTTAATTATTAGAAGAACTGCGATGTTTGGCTTTAGCAAAAGAGTTTCTCATTCGCCTCCGCCATCAATAAAAATGTGCCGGTTCATTAGTTTTTGTCTAAGAACTTGTGATCTTTGTTCTGACCTGACGTTTATAAGGCTGACTGCGATGTTTTGCGCCACCTTTTTGTTATTGGTGTTGATGTAGGCCAGGGACGGGCAGGTTGGTCTGATGATGAGCTGATTTTCTTTCTCGTAAAAGGATCAGGGGCCAAACCTCCCAGTCGTGGATGAAAGAAAAGCACTGCTTTCTCTGTCAGTGTTGTGCACCTTGTATGGCCAAACAGGTTTTGGAGGGGGCATTTTTTTTTACTAGAACTCACACATTTTCAGTATTTTGTTCATGCAAGAATGCTCTTATTTTTTAGAATTTATCTTTGCATTATTACATTTAGAATATGAACTGCAAATCATGAATTGAGACAAATGTCCATGGCAAGAAATGTCTAAATCTACTCAAAATTGATGCTTTCAAGATATTTTCTTATGTGAGAATATTCCTTTTTCCAGTGTATAGTATGTGTAGGAATGGTGCCGAAAGTTGTGCGATAGAGGGCCAGTTTTTGCCCCTGGGTCTGGCATAGGTCTGGGCAATATGGCCAAAAGATCTTAATTCATAATCGTCTTTTTTGACCTGTTTAGTCAAAGGTTCAGGCCTTAGAGTTTTGACATGCTTCCTCATGGTTTAGTCCTGGTTGAATCCTGGTTCAGTCTGTGATGTTGTCCAGGTTTAGACCTGATTTAGACCTAGTTTTCTCCTGGTTTATTTTTGATTGAGTTCTTGGGTTTAGACATGGTTTACTCCTGGGTTAGTCTTGGGTTAGTCCTGGTTTAATCTTTGGTTAGTCCTGGATTAGTCTTGGGTTAGTCCTGGTTTAGTCTTGGGTTAGTCCTGGTGTAGTGCTGGTTTAATCTTTGGTTAGTCCTGGTTTAGTCTTGGATTAGTCCTGGTTTAGTGCTGGTTAAATCTTTGGTTAGTCTTGGTTTAGTCCAGGGTAATCATTCTTCTGTCCTAGGTTTCGACCTTGATTTCAGTCTCTGCTTTAGTCAGATTTATTTCCAACGCCATCAAGTTTAGTCCTGACAGTAGAAGCAGTGAGTGGAGAAAGAGTCACAGCCGAGTTAAACATAAAAACCACTAAATCACGATATGACGATGTTCCCAAAAAAGCAGATCGTGATGGAGACCAGATCACCATTAGATTTTTATCATCTCACCCAGCCTGACATTGTTCTCCTGAACCTTTCTGGGACTTCCTTGCTCATATTTGTAATTTCCAATGGCGACAAACACCATTTAACCACTGCGTTCTCCAGAAATCCACACATCCATTGCCAACTTTTCGCCTACGCAACATCAAAAACCTCTTTCTTCTTGGGCTTTGTCGATATCTTTTGCTTTGTTTCTCTGCTCAGAGTATTGTTTTTTCCCCCCCATGCGCTCTGACGCAGGCGCGAAGGTTACAATGTCAAATCAATGCTTTGGTTAACCTCGGCGCTGTTTACTTGTCGAGCACCAATCCCCCGCAGAGGCCATTAGTGCACCAGGCTATTAGCCCCGCGCTGTACCACTCTGCCCTCCACGTCCCCCTCTCTGGTCAGGCCCGGCTGCCTGTGTCAATTGGGGCCACGATTATGTACACACTTTTCCTGCGCGCGTTCTCAATTTGGAGCCTATTATTCAGCGCAGCAAATTACCTCATTCTGCTCAATCTGTTTGGCCGCACAATGGACCCGATGTGTGCGCGATTCTGTAGGGTCGTTTGTTTTCAGGCCCGCAGTGGAGTCGAAATCGCAGTTTGAAAGGTCGACATTGGCCAATCGCAAAGGCAGCTCATATTTGTGCAATGTACAGGAGAATATTAAAGCTTTTGTCAGCCAAAACCCAACGGATACCCAACCCTATTAGTGACCCAGTGGCTGTACGGTTAGCATTGCCTTTACTTTCCATCACAGAAGCTCCAGGATTTTAAAAAAGTAGGGTTTCTGGTAGGGCTGAGCTCATTGTATCAGCAATATTTTGTTGCGGAGTACTTTACAATATGTGTATCGTGATCCACAACTAATGAGAACAAAAAATGATGATACTGCATTGGTTTTATTATATATTGCGCTTTTCTGGACACTGAAAGACTCTTTCCATGGCGTTATTAATTCCCTCCGTACTTCGTGATGATTAACTACTATTGTAGCCACAGCTGCCCAGGGGTAGACCCCTCTCCGACCACCACCAACACTCACTCACCCTCTACATTCGCTCAGGCTTCCTGGCCTTTCCCCGGCGGCCTCCCATTCAAGTTCTGCCCTGCTTAGAGTCCGAGGTCCGCTGAGATCAGGCAGAGCAAAGGCGGTGTGACCAAATCGATAAGTTTGTTTGGCCCAAGGCGTTATTCAGAGCGTATCACAGCACACACTTACTACTGAATAGCCTTAACTTGCTGAGCTTATCATATTCAGCCAAATAAAAGCCCCAATTTAATTCATCTATAAGCTAATTTTTCTTAAGATGCAATGGAATATGTATTGTATTATAGGCACTGCATGGGGATGCTTATATCTAGATACATATTGTTTCGTGGACTGTTATCATTATACGATGCATGTATCTTGAAATTGTTGGCAACACCCAGCTGCAATGCAAAAAGTCTCTACGACATTTACTCGCGGAGATATTCGCTAAAGTCGTCGGCGATGCGGGTCTCATATTGCGGACCCGGTATATGACACTCCAGAGGGTTAAGGATCAAAGAAAACATTGTTGAAAACTCCATGGCTTGCAAAGAAACAAGAGCAGATCAGGCATATTTAAAAAGGAAACAAACTTACTGTAACATTAATCGAAATATATAAGTCTACAGGCAAATAAACGATGAGTGAAAATGGATGGAATTGGCCTGAATCTCTCAAACTGCTCTAACCTAATGTGTTGCTCTGAAAATTATGATGTTAAAAGCTTTGGACTGAGAAGTTTTGACTAAATTTTCTTCATTTGAAAGATCAGCTATTGTAATCGTCCACACTGAGTAAAAACCTCTACAAACATGATTTCAAATGAGATGGTGATTCTAGTGAGCATTTCTTACAAAGAGCCCATGTAGACAGGCTTTTGTTCTGTTCCTTTTGGCCGTTCTACGTCTCCACAAATGTTCCTCCTTTCTCAAATGCTAATTGCGACCATCCAGTCGCGCTTGCTCCTGCGTTCCTCCTCTGAACTGAATCCTCATTAAAAAAACAAATCACAAGTGTACACCCAAAGTTATTCCTCCCTGTTCTCCGTGTGTTCGGAGTTTGAACTTCTTCTCCGCTAATCTACGCAGCAGAGCACCTCATTCTCCTCCGAGCCGTCTGTCAGGCGGCACAATAGCCCCAATGTTTGCGTGATTTTGCCGCGTAATTTATTTTTTATCTTCCGCTCTTTGAATTCTCCTTTTCCCGACGCTCCGCAGTGATCCGTCTGAACATGACAGGCGGCAGAATGATTTTTTCTCTCTCTCCGAGGCGCTGTCAACGGCCCCCAAAATTGGACTTGTCTCCTCCAAGTGCCGTGATTCGCAGTGACATTTCAATTTCCTCTCGTTATCCCGACCTGCTTCCTGTCTGCGCCCCGCTCCTATTGGGACTCTGTCTATTTCCAGTAGATGCTCGTCGCGCCCCCACTCCCTGATATGATGCCGCCGGGACGAGGGGGAGGAGTCACGTGGAGAGGCGTCGGACTCTTCCACTCGATCAAATCTAGCTTCCGGAGTCCAATCATTCTCAAATCAAGCCCGATATACAGTAGCTCGTTGATGTTTTAGCATGCCAAATATACTGCCTACAAAAAAGGAAGTTCCTTTTCTTTTCAATAAAGGACTTTTACTTTAATTCAGATTGCTTTGGATCTTCCTTTTTATCAATTTATGGATTCCTGGCTCCGATCCTAAAGACAGTCCTGACACGGGCATAACTTAATACCCTCTCGCCTTCTCTACATCTCAAGTATACTGCCTACATGTCTAGTTTTCCAGGTAGTGTATAAACATGTTTTCGTAAAGGCCAAAGATGATGAATGATGAATGATGGCTATATTTATTAGAAAACTAGCAACTTAAGGGGTTCGTAGTTGTTCTAACACTGAGAAATATGACAAAACCATTGCAGAAACCATTTCCGTCAGAGCTGCACAGTTCAAAGAGGAATCGTAGCTACAGGACGACCAAAGTTTGTGGAGTTTCAGGTTGCAGACTGAGGTGATTGCAGCTCGCTAGTGGACTTTATTTCCACAGAAAAGTGCTGGGAAAGTCCTGCAATTCCTGGGCTGTTTCTTGTGATTCTGGCGGAGCTGATGTATTTTGTTGAGGCACTTGACAGTAATGAGCACTGTAGCGAGAGGATGGCTCACTTTGCAGCCTGTGTCCAACATGTCAGACTCTGCTCATCCTTATGCATACAACGATTCTATTTTTAATCTTTGTCCCAGTCTCACTGTACAATCTTGGACCTGCGTTTTTGAGCTATAATTAAAGAATTGCCCACAACGAGTGATCGCTCGTCCCAGACGGCCAAACTCATGCAGAGACACTGTGGCTGAATTGTTCTTATTTTCACTCAATGTGCACGGTCTACCACGCACCTTAAAGGCCCTATACCTGATTTTCTTCCTACTAGTAGAATGAAGTTTGTCTTTTCATCATTTAGTATATTGTGAACTCAGACATTCGTGAAAATATTACTGTAAATCTAAATATTAAACATTTTTTATCAACTTTCTGAGTTTACATGATACCTTTTCTTGCATTTTTGTGACCGTGGCCCTAAAAAGTGACCCTGCAAGTTGTGAAATGTGCTTATAAACTCATCTCTATGAAGAAATTGGATTTAAAATATGTGTTTGGAAAGTTAGGAATGTGTTTGCACCCTAACTATCAATTTAATTTACTCGCTTCCTCTTTCATGAATCAAAAAATGAAGTATAGTGCCTTTAAACACTATTTGAAATAAACAAATGTCCATGTTGGAACACACGCTCACTGCTTCATCCACATCCCTGGACTCACCGCAGACACGCCATCAGCCATTTGCAAATCACATTTTGTAACATCATGATAAATTTACATCAGGCAGAGTTTTGATTTGCAGAGACCGTGCTCTTCCTCTGAAACCCATCCATCTTCTGAATGTGTTACTTCTTCATCATTATTCGTAGTATGTTTTGCTGCATGAGATCTGACTGAGTTTCCCTCCTGCTCCTTCGCAGAAACGCCATGCCGGACCTGGGTGCGGAGGTGATGGCCGAGGCGCTGGCGCAGAGGGCTCTGGTCAAACCGGTCTACACCATCCCCCTGCTGCCCCTGTCCAACAGCAACCAGTACAGACACCCGGACCACCTGGACCTCAAGGACTACAAGAAGGTACTGGGACCACTGCGCTTCGGCAATGTCTCTTCCTCTGTTCTAGGGCTGGGCGATGTGGCCCAAAAATGGTCCATCCATCCATCCATCCATTTTCTTCCGCTTTATCCGGGGTCGGGTCGCGGAGGCAACAGTCCGAGCAGAGATGCCCAGACTTCCCGATCCGCGCACACCCCATCCAGCTCTTCCTGGGGGATCCCAAGGCGTTCCCAGGCCAGCTGAAAGACCTTGTCTTTCCAGCGTGTCCTGGGTCTTC
>OMNZ01038958.1:0-14110 GCA_900303255.1 Lesueurigobius sanzi | reverse complement strand
ACATAAAACGTGACCTAAAGCTGGGCTGAACATGGTTTAAACTTGGTCTAAACCTGGCCTCAACCTGGTTTAAACCTAACTCGGTCTAAACGTGACTTAAACCTGGTCTAAATGTGGCCTAAACCTGGTCTAAACCTGACATAAACCTGGCCTGAACCTGGTTTAAACTTGGTCTAAACCTGGCCTAAACCTTTTAAAGTGTTGTGGCTTAACAGGAAACACAGGGTCCGCTCTTACAGGCATTTGCAAAGTCTTCTTCATAATTTGAGCAGCTCTTGAAAAGGTGGACTTCCATGATCCTTGCACATGCTCTTTTATACACACAATACAACATGATAATCCAATCTTTTCCTCGTCTCCTTTGCGCTGCTCTTGTATTGGATTCTGAAGCCATCCACTTTACATCCTCGCACCCCTCCAGTTACGGACTCGTCGGGAAAATGAACCGGACTAATTTGGCCGAGTGCAGCAGAACATCGATTTATCGAGCGAAGCGTGTCTGACTCAGCTTATTATGGGGACTTTTTTTTACATTTGACATTTTCTCAGGCCGGACTCGGAGTGAACACGGAGGCCGGCACAGACGGGCAGATAATTATTCCACAATCGTAATAATGGGACTCTAATAATGCGAGTATTTATCCATGTTTGTTTGGCGTAATTGGAGATTGAATTGGCGACTCGAGCAGTCGGCGAGAGCTAAATTATCAAGTAATCTGAAGGTTAAGAATGCACAATTGGTAAAGATTTGAATGGAGAGACATAGCAATTGTTTAGACCAGTGATTCTCAGTGGGTTGCAATATTTATATAAAAAGTTACTTTATTACAATGCATATAACGATTTTCTATAGTTTAAATCTCAATTTCGATCACATTTCATTTGGCGACTAAAACCATCTGCTTCTTCTTGGGTTTAGACCTGGTGTTAGCCTGGTTTAGTCTTGGTTAAGACCTGATTTAGTCTAATATCAGTTCAGGGTTTTGACCTGGTTTAGTCCTGGTTTAATCCTGGTTCAGTCTGTGATATTGTCCAGGTTTAGTTCTGATTCAGACCCAGGTTTCTCTTGGTTTATTTCTGATTGAGACCTTGGGTTTAATCCTGGGTAATCGTTTCATTCTGTCCCTGGTTTAGTCCTTTTAGTCTGGTCCTGGTTTAGAGCTTGATTTCTCTGCTTTAAGATGATACTTTATTGATCTCAATGGAGAAATTCACTTGTTACAACAGCTCTTCAGACAGGATCACACAGGGGGGTGCAAAAAGTCAGGAAATGTGCCATCAAGAAGAAGAAATGCTTTAGACTGGTTTCCTTCTTAGTTTAGTCCTGGGTTAATCCAGAGTCTGATATGGTCTGATTTTAGACCTGGTTTAGAGTTATAATATGACGTTGTTCCCAGAAAAGCAGATCGTCCTGGAGATCCGATAACGATTGGATTGTAGCGTTCTCTCAAATGTATCCAAGAGATTCACACGTTTGAGCAATCTTCAAATCTTCTGTGGCAGCTTGTCAAAAATGCAGTTTCACCTGCTTCAGTTTATCACACAATGCTCTTCCCGTTTCCCTCGAGCTCTCTCTGCAGACCCACTTTAATCTGGGATCTCTGCCGCGCCGAAGAGGTTTTAAATTATCCTGAAAAAGCAGCTGATTTAAAGTATTTTTCCTAGTTGTGGAGTTGTGGCAAAGTTGTTTTGTCCTCAAATGAATTGTAAACTTGGGATATTTTTGGGAACAATACTGTGTCCAATTAGAAAGCGCTTGTATCAATTGCAATGACGTGCTTTCAAGTTGTTTGCATTTCTGTGACGGTAACCCTGAAAACATTGTGAAACATTCTCATAAACTCATCCGTGTGAAGAATACAGGTTATGCATGTGATGTCATAACATGGCAACAAAGCAATTTGCAATGTTGATATGTCCTGATTCATTTTTTTTTCCGTCATGATGCAATTTTTGTTTATTTTTAAAATTATGAACACAACAATACAAAGAGAAAGACCGAACAAAACGAAAAAAAGGAAGGGTAAGGGGGGGGGGGGGCACTCATCACAACAACTTGGCAAGTAACACACAAAACTTGTTTTCGTCTAACCACCTGGCCCAGCGCTGTTGGCCCAGCGCTGGTAATAGAAGTTACTCTGAAGTCGCAGAGAGAAAGTCAGTCTCTCCATCGAGTGCACCTCCTCCACGATCCCCCAAACCTGTTCCAGTCTGGGGGGCGGTCCCCGTTAAGCCAGTTTCTTGTTATTGCCTTCTTTTCTTGGGAACAAGTCCTTTGGTAGCATGATGTAATTTTTACCTTGAATGGCAAGAGGAAAATTTCAATCAATCTGTTTTTGTTCTGCCCAGTACCATGAAACGAGTTGCTTCAGAGGCAGACGTCAAAACAGTGAAACTCGGAGCAAATGGATATAGTATCCAAACAAATATAATGTCTAAACCAGAGATCTCCCACCCGTTGCTCACCAGCCCTTTCCACGTAGCTCGCCCAAGGCTTTCAACATTTCTACATACGCTTGATAAGTCAAATTTTAGATGCATTTTTCTGTTCTGAACAAAACCTTTCCAAACATTTAGGTGAATATAGCAAACCATAAAGCAGAAACTACTATAATCTTCCTTTATTGTGTTAATTTTTGGTCTTGGCATCGTTTAGGCCTAGTTTCATATGTTTGGTTTGGATGAAGAACTAAAATGATGTCAAACTAGACACCAGTTTAAAAAAATATATAAAAAATTATTGAGGGTTTCCGTGGGGCATTAAAAAGCATTAAGTCATTAAATGAATTGTCAAAAATAAGGCCTTACATTAAAAACCATTAAATTTGACTTGCTGCTACCTGTTATTTTTGCTAAATATGTTCCCGATGAAAGTCATGAAGGAAGCTGATGTTTGTTTTGTAAAGACAGAGTTGTAAGGAGGGGTGGGATTATACATGTTTTTACTTCTTCCCACTCCTATTTGGACATAAAATTCATTCATAAGTAGCCATTTTTGGTTTGCAAAAGTAGCTCACAGGGTAAAAAAGGTTGGAGAATCCTCTAAACAAACCACAATTTGCAAAGGAGAAGTTCGATTTCTATTTAGACTTAAAATGTGCACAACCTCGATTTGGATTTTAAAAAATTACAAATGAGCTTGGAAAGAACTAACAATTTAATAGAGATGATGTTCATGCTCTTTTGAATGACTCTTAAGGTGAACGATTTGAGCCGGATATAGATTGTGAAGAGATCAATCTTTATTTTCAGTCATTTTTACTCAGATTTTACCTTGAACAAACTCGACATTCAGCTAAAATAACAGAGCGGGCCAGAAAAATGAAGCTTTTTACACAGAAATGATTTCGACTTGTATTCACATGAGTCATTTTTGGATAAACTGTGTTCAGGACTTATAGACGATATGAGTTATCGGTCTGACGTATAAAAAGACTCTTTGAAATGAAAGGATCTCAAGGACTTGGCTCCCAGTAGAGAATTACAAATCCGATCTCAACAATTTAAACTTCACAAACAATCTAAACAACAAATAAATCTGGTGTAGCTCCAAATCAATTTGTAAACCAATCAATTTGGTCTGAAACTTGTCAGAACACTCTCTTAATTAGATATTTTCCAACATTACACATCCTTCTTAATGCCTTCTTTGTTTACTACTATTCTTTTTATGACTTCCTCATATAACTAAGCCCCATTAAGCGCATCGTCTTTGATTTGGTCTTAAAAAGCGTGATTGCGTTCAGCCTAAAACAGTTCATAAAAGCCTAATATAACCTTGTGCGCCCGGTGGAGCTAATGTCTGTGTTTGCTCTTTTGTGGCGCAGATTGTTTCGGGTTCGTCCGACGCCGAGGAGGAGAACGACCCAGATGGCTGCTTCGCGTTCCGGCGGCGAGCGGGTTGCCAGTACTACACCGTGAGTATCCTCCTGTGACTCTTCACTCTATTTATAGGCCTCCTCCGTCTGGAAAGCGCCGCCGCTGGTGCGAGGGACCAGACAGTGCCGTTAAAAACCCACACGCTGCGCCTTTATGTGTCCCAGCCCGAGCCAAACGGGGGGATGAAATGACACCAGCGGAGAACCGAGCTATTTTAGGACCAGTGGTGCTGTTGTCGGCTAAATTATTTTGTCATGGTTGAAGTTTTCATGCAGAAAAACTGTTTATCTGTGCGCGTTTGACCTTGTGGCTGTTGGTGGTTAGCGTGGAACCGTTACTTTTTCATCACAGCAGCCTTTATGATGCTCCAAGACTGTGTTCCACAACCTTTTTGAACCAAGGCACCCCTCTAACATGTGACGAAGTATGTTTATTGGAATATAATGTACATCTGTGTCTGCTTAGTTCAACAAAACGCTGAAATTCTTGCCGGATTGGAGAGGAGACAAAAGGTCATATCACCATAATCATACATCAATTACCCGAGAGTCTCATTGGCAACATGACTAGACTAGCACTAGACCAGGGGTAGGCAACGTCAGGCCCGCGGGCAAAATCCGGCCCTCTGAGATGGACCTTTTGGCCCTCCAAGATAATTTTTAGAAACATTTTTACACTCACACTTCACTTTCACACTAACACTGGGAAAAAGTATGGTTTCAGATGAGAAAATGGCTTTAAAGTGTTTTGAATTTACATAATTTGTGGATTTAGATGAAGATTGCCAATGGAACAATTTTTTTGTTTTCTTTTCATGGACATTTGTCTCACTTCTTTTGTTTATTTAGTTAAATTGATGCAAGATAGTCCATACCCACTCAAAATCAACACAAATTCAAGCATTTTCAAGCAATTTATCTAATTTAACATGGTAATTTCTTCTATTGTACAACATTTAACACAAGCAAAATACTGAAAATGCCTCAGTTCTTGTAAAAAATGTTCCCTCAAAACCCCCATTAGGTCATATATAATGCACAACACTAACATTTGTAGAGAGTAATGCTTTACCTTGGGCCAGGATTGGGAGGTTTGGCCCCTGGTCCTTTGACAACAAAGAAAATCGGCCCCCCGTCAGGACAACTTGCCTACCCCTGTACTAGACCATGTAAATTGCTCTCCCTGACCACCACACGCCAATCAGGTGAAATTTCCCTACGGTTCCACGGCTGCCTGGTTGGGAAACGCTGCTCAAAGATACATTTATTTTCTAGGGTTTCTGATAAGTTTGGGACCATGACAAGGCAGAGAAAAACCTACCAGTCATCCTTAAAATAAATGAACCTGAAGCATCAGAGGCCGTTGTGATGTCTAGGGCTGAAGCGACTAATTCTGGGATATACAGTACAGACTCGGACGGAGTAAGAGTAAGAATTGCATCAAACCATGTCGTCTCTAAAGGCATTGGTTATTGAATTTGTTTTTGGAAAAATATCTTGGCTCTGATTGTTCCAAATATGAGATAAATCACGGACCATAATCTAATCAGAGCAGAAAGAGGACTCTCTCGCTCTCTCAATTTCACAATCCCAGACTGGATTTTTAGCGGTTCTTATCTTTCAAATGAGGAATGACATGTGAAGCTTGTACAAAGAGCATCTAGCTTTAAGTTTACTCTATCAACATGTCCTCAAACGGCCTCACTTGTGTGGAAAAAAGTGTTTAAAAATTACTTTCCATGCGCCTTTTGCCACCAACCGATTAATCAATTACTTAAATAATAATAAGTTAGTGACAGTCCTAGTGAATTCGGCTCTTTCGAGGGGTTTCATTTGTTCCTGAAGATGGCGCTTAGATCTGTAAGGAGTATCGACTTTGACTCATTTGTCCTAGAATAGACCGTCAATAGTTACTAAGGACGACAAAACAGCATGTCCTACTCAATAGCACAGTAATTAAGATTTTTAGACATAGATCTGTTGGTATTTGGTCTTTCTACATGGCCCTTCGCCTGCCAATACTTTTCTATTTTGGCCCTCCATGGAAAACACTTTGGGCATCCCTGCACTAAGAGTTTATCAAAAGTAGTGCATGAGACTAACTATGTCCAGATACTTCTGTTTACTAATAAAAGCTAAATCGAAATGAACACCAACACAACAATTCGAAAGAGCCTCATGAATTTCCGGCTTGGGAAGGTTGTGTTTTGTTCTTGTGGAAGCAGCTCCATGAAGCTGTGAACATTGATCACATTACAATTATACTAAATAATACAAATGTAAAGTTTATGTTTCAATTGTTTTAAATCTTTAGATGATAAGGAGGAGCTGTTAAATGTATATGTGTGATTTATATACAGGAGGTGTTAAAGTTCTGGTTTCAAAGGCTAATCTGGCGTCTCGTCCTTGTGTTCCAGACCCGGCCGGAGCAGAGCGGGAGCTGGCCGTGGATGAGCCAAGCCGAGGGGGGAGTCGGAGACCCGCGATTCCGCTTCTGCCTGACGTCCCTGAACGTACCGCGGCGCTGCGTGGGCCTGGCCCGGCGTCGAGTCGGCCGAGGCGGCAGGTGGGGTTCTACGCTACACCTCAGTAAAAGACCTGGAAATGACAATGAGCGCGATGTTCTGGGAAAGTTCAGAGATGATTTTACCCGAAGGAAAGCAAAGTGGTCAAAACTTAGCACCTGTTGGAACCAAAAAATGGAGCTTTGTGATTTTGAATTGTTAGTTGTGGATGAAGCTTATTCCTAGTGTCCCGATTCTTCGCGAGGAACAGTTTCTAAGAACCTTCCTGGTCATTTTTATATTGTGTATTAGGATGCACTAGGTTAATAACATTGGCGCTACTTCCAGGTTTACAGTCGCTCATAACAGGCTGCAGACACCAAGCAAAAGTGTTAAGAGTTTTATCACAACACAAGATCCTGCACAGGGCTAAATGGATTGGACTCCACTAGGACCAAGGCAATTTGGCCCTAAAATACTCTCTGTGGTTGGGCTGGGCGACATGATGATACAAATCTAATCATGATCTGATCTCCATGACCATCTGCTTTTTTGGGAGCATCGTCCTATCGTGATATCAGGAGAAAACTAGGTCTAAACCAGGAGAAAACTAGGTCTGAACCAGGAGAAAACTAGGGCCTAAATCAGGTCTAAAATCTGACAATATCACGGACTGACTCTGGATTAAACCAGGACTAAACCAAGGACTAAACCGGACTAAATCAGAGACTGAAATCAAGGTCTAAACCAGGACCAAACTAAAAAGGACTAAACCAGGACTAAACTCAAGAACTCAATCAGAAATAAACCAAGAGAAAACTGGGTACAGTATCACAGACTGAACCAGGGATAAACCAGGACTAAACCATGAGGGAAACATGTCAAAACTGTTAAGGACTGAAACCTGGACTAAAACAGGTCTTGACCAAGACTAAACCACTACAACACCAGGTCTAAACCCAAAAAGAAGCAGATGGCTTTAGTCGTCTTAAAAAGACAATATAATTTACACTTGAATTGTGATCAAATCGTGATTTTAAACTAAAGAAAAACCAGCCCTACTAGGTGGACAACTCTGATCTTTCAAATGTGGAAAACTTGTCATAACTGCACAATTTTCAGTCCAGTTTCATTCGTTTCTTGTAGAATCAGACCCATTTCATCGGTTTAGATCAGAAATACAACCCACCTGCGTAGACGGTTGTTTATTTTAGTCCAGCTGTGTTACATTTGGATTCATTTTGCAATAATGTTAATTTCTCTGTTAAACATGCCAAGATGGATTCTCTCTCTGCACATTGGATTATTTCTTTTTTTTCGTGGATTCAACTTTAGACAGTTTCTTCTTAGTCTCCGTTTGGACACTGCGGCTCATGAGTCGTGAGCGTGGCTTACCGTGGGTTCTGAAATTCTTCCAATCAACCTACAGCGACTGCAGATGTAGCAATTTTCCACATCGTCAATTTTCAAAAGCCTAAATTAACCTGATTTCTCGCCCTACACTCCTCTACAAGTATAAAAAATTGCACTTATCCGTCTTGTCAAACTTTTGGCCGAACAACAACTTGTTTCTCGTTCCAAATTTGGTATCGTTTTTTTCCCCCCCTCCCGGTTGGCAGCTAAAATGTTTGCTCTGCTTCTGAACAAATCATCCCGAACTGTAGATGTTTGATATTAAAGTGTGGCCAAACCCGGCGCCAGGGCTTGTTCTGATCCAGGGAAGCCGTCCAGATTCAGGTTGTTCACTCTTTGGCCGCGTCCCAGCTCTGGTTTTGGCAGCTCCTCCTCGGTCTCTCGCGAGTGCCAGACGGGCTGCTGTGGCCAGGATCTCGTTTCCGGAGGTGTGTTCGCCGCGGCCTGTGAATTTAGCCGAGGGCCAGGAGCGGCGCGTGAAGCGTTGTTCGCCATTACACAGATGATTGAGTAAAGCCGGTTCTTTTGGAGGAGCCGAAGCCGAGTCCGGAGATACAAACGGGTCGCTTTAAAATACTCCACGGATTACATCAGCCGGTCAAGAGGAGGAGGGGGGGTATGGTCGGGCTGCAAAGATGTGATTTTAAGATTGGGAAATGGCAAAGATTTTCATTTTTAGGGCATAGGAAAGGCCCGAGATCTAAAATCTGTGTGATTTTTGAAGTGATTTCACACAGCAGAGAGTAAATATGTTTAAAGGCCCTATACCTGATTTTCTTTCCATTTGTAGTGGAATGAAATCTGTTTTGCCATCCTTTAGTATCTTGTGCATCTAAATATAAAGCATTTTTGTCCATTTCTGGCTACTTTTCTTTGACAATGAACCAAAAAAGTGGCCCTGAAAGTTGTGAAATCTGCTTCAAATCTCTGTTAAGAAAGTTGAGAATGAGTTTAAGAAGACAATTTCCTCGACCTCTCGGTATATTGCCTTTTATCTAATTAACAAACTGAAAATATTGTAAATTCTTTGAAGGTTTTCCCAGTGAGGATCTCCAGACCCCGGTGCTGTCAATGTAATGTACATCGTAGTTGAGGCGGGTTCCCCAACTAATCTCTAAACTTCTCCATAAAAACGAATCAAGCAAGCCTGGAACACCATCAAAACGGGTCCAAAATGCATCTAAATAGACTAAATTATGTCGAAACTGGGTCAAATCCACAACTAGAGGTGGACAATGTCGTCTACACAAGTACTGCAAAAAGTGATCTGTTGATTAGTCAAATTTGCTTGAATTCAGAATATTTACTCTTATTGTGAGTCATTTTGACAAGTAAAATTATCTGAAAATGGAAGTATTTTTGCACTAGCTATAAGGAAAAGCATATCATTTCAAATACCTTTAGATTTATTATCTAATTTTTAGTGCAAGAAGTTGTTTTTTCTTAATTTAAGTGCAAAAATACTCTCCATTGGCAGTTTATTTTACTTGGCAAGTCAAAATTACTCAAAATGAGGTTGAATATTCTGAATTCAAGCAAATTTAACTCATCAACAGATCACTTTTTGCAGTGAGGTAGAAGATAAATTGTAAATGTGGATATATTCCAAAGTCAAGAATTGAACAAATGCTGCAAAAACTGCTTCTAATGAATAAAAAGTAAACCTACTTGATGTGTAATCTGTCAATAGAGGTATATTAATAATATTAATTGCAGTATATTCAAGATGATCATCGTTATCTCCCTAAATATCGAGATTTTAGTTCGCGTTATCAGCTACTAAAGACTTGAGCACGCTGTGGGTCTCTTAAGACTAAACCAGAAGTAGAAAAACATCTTTTTTTAATATCGAGATTTGAGCTAAACTAATAAAAGATGTCAGATCGTGAATAAAAACTTAACATTGGCTCTGGTCTTTCCCAGGATCTTGTTGGACCGGGCGCACTCGGACCTGGACCCCGCACTGGACCTGGACTCGGCCATGGACCTGGACCCGGTGTCTCCTCTCGCGGACTCTTCCCTTCACAAAAGCAGTACCTCAGAAAACCACACGGCGGACCTCAGCTCTCCCTCTTCCTCCTCTTCTTCTTCTTCTTCTTCTTCTAAAACCCCGGTGGACCTCAGTCAGATGCTTCTGAACATTAAAGCCTGCCGCTGGAGGCACTTCCGACCACGGACGATATCCCAGCATGCCCCGTGTCGCGCTGGATTTAAGGATCTAAGCCGGACCGTGTCAGGACTAACCAGGACTCAGAGCAGGATCGGAGCGGGGCAAGTCCCAATCAACGGTGAGTCACTTTTTCTCAGTCCAGCGTAAGATAAAGGGAGACAAATTTCATTCTTGTCTTTGCAGGAGCTTTTATGGTCATATTTATTCATGTAATTTCTCTTTGTGATGCCGCTAAATGATTTTAAGATGTGGATTCATCATTTTATGTGTTGAAAAAGGCTGTGTTTGATAGATAATCACGTTTCTATTGAATTGGAACAAAATGGGTTGGAATTTGACTTTTATTATCAACTTATGTCAAAAATCTGGACCAAAACGAGGCTAAAATGTTGCTAAATTAGAAAAGTTGGTAGTAAACATAAAATATTAAGCATTTTTTAGTTGACATGTGTTTGTTTTAGGCTATATTAGATTAAAAAAGGTAACTTTTGTGATATATATTGTGGCTTCTTGGATTGTGGAGCCCAAGAGTTGAATCATTTTGGCCACGACCTTTCCTGA
Organism: Lesueurigobius sanzi; assembly: GCA_900303255.1. Classification (NCBI taxonomy): domain Eukaryota; kingdom Metazoa; phylum Chordata; class Actinopteri; order Gobiiformes; family Gobiidae; genus Lesueurigobius; species Lesueurigobius sanzi. The sequence goes on along the minus strand of OMNZ01038958.1, from coordinate 3,584 downwards.
ATGAATGCTCTACCTATCAATCAACAACCTTTACCGAAGTCCCTCAATTTCATATTACTTTCATGAATCTTTCTGCCTCTTTATTTGGGCACGAGCTGGAGTTTGTGAAACTGAACGGGCCGTTTGTTTCAACTGTGTTTTTGAAGGTGGACAAAGTGGTGTGAAAGCTGATTTTTTTTTTTGGACAGTGTGATGCAGATTGATATGATCTGAATTCTGCACATTATCAATCTGGAAGGCTCTCGTTCAATCCGCTGGTGAAGGGGAGGGACCGTTACAGCAATACTTCAAGATAATTGGGTGAAACTCTAGTCAGTACCCGCCTACCATACTTTGGCCAGCTGGGAGGAAAAGCACATGTCTCTTTGCTCCATTTTCAAAGCTAAAATAGAGTCACCATTAGGGCTGGGTACCGTTAAACGATGCCAGTACGGTATCGAAAAAATTATGAAGGTACTACCGGTATCGAAAAATAAATTGGTACCGAAAACTGGTACCGAAAAAATATTTATCGTTAGAAAGCAAATTTCTCTTCCTGGTGGGTCTGAGACTGCAGTAAAGAAAGGGCTCAGGTGTTTCAGCTCAAATAAATGATAAAAACACTAAAAGAAACAGTATTTTATAGAATAAATGATCATTTTTGTTCTGTTTTATGGTTCTACAACATCAAGCTCGAGGATAAATGACTCGATTTGAGAATATTAGTCTGGTTCAGAGCAGTTTTGACTAGATTAGGCACATTTACTACTGTCATCTAGATTATTTGGTTTATTTCATGACAATTTTTACTGATTCTAAGGTAATCTCACTTGAATTAGGGAAATAAAACTGCCCAAAGACCAATTTTCTTACCCCATTGGTAAATGAATTTAAATAAAAAAGGAACTAAGTAGAAATCTATTGAAGCAAGTCAAAACAAGTGGTTAGAATTAGGTCAAATGAGCCACTAAAACAGTTCAAATTTAGATAAATAAGATGAATTTGGGTCATTTAACCTTCTAGATATTTTACCTTTTTGTGTAGATGACCAATAATTTAGTATAGGTATCGAAAAAGGTATCGGTATCGTAAACCAAGTATTGTTAAAGTACTAGTATCGAAAAAACATGAAAGGTACCCAGCCCTAGTCACCATAGTCCTGCCCATCGCCAGTCCCTTTGGCTGTTGCCGGAAGAACAATTTCGGTTGAAATTCTATGAATATTAATTACTCTTGTGTTAAATTTCAGTGTAAATGATGGAAATTCTCCTTATTCCTTCTTTGCTTGGCGTTTGTGGCATTAAAATACATTTTTGGGGCTTTCGAATATCATGGAAAAGATTAAATTGGACTTGCTGCTTCCTGCATAAGTCCAATGCCTTCTCTGTCAGCACATATGAACTGAGGGCTCATAAAGGTGTCCAAAGGTGGAGACAATATTCAAAAACGTGTGTGTGATGTTGACCAGTAGAAAGGACTCCAAATCGAGGAGAAAAATGTGAACACGACCGACTGTCCATTCACACGCTTTCCTTTCCTTTCCCGTCTGTAGTTTAAACTCTGCTGCTGCTGCTGCTTTTATTTCGATGTCTGCTCGTAATGAAATGTGATCCGTGGTGCGTTCAGGTGTTGTGTGCGTGGTCCGTGGTGCGTTCAGGTGTTGTGTGCGTGATCCGTGGTGCGTTCGGGTGTTGTGTGCGTGGTCCGTGGTGCGTTCGGGTGTTGTGTGCGTGATCCGTGGTGCGTTTGGGTGCTCTGAGGTCGCGATGTGTTCAAGCTCCCTCTTGAGAGTCCTGGAGGTAGATGTCTCGGTCTGGCCTCCCACGCTCCTGTGTCATTAAGCTGCGTTACTCCCACTGCTCTGCCCCAGGGGCCCTGGTTATATGCGGCCCTGTGCAGAGGGGAGCGGGGGGGGCAGAGGGTAATAAAGGATTATGAACTTGTGATGAAGAGGCCTGACTCATAGACGCTGTAGTTAGTTCAGATTTTCCTCTTGCTCTGGCTGAAGCTGGAGGTGGAAGTTATGGCGTCTATGGTTGGCTGAATGTGGTGTAATCATGATCAATTTACATTTTTTGTTATTTTTTAAAAGATACAGACTGTTAAGAATTAAATTGAACCTTGTGAGTCCACCAAAAGAAAGGACGCTCCAAATAAACATTAAAATCTAGGATGACACACAGCGGCTCTCCAGGGACGACAGATGCAACATGGCGCTTTGGCTAATTCTGGAATGTTTACAGTGTTTATTAATATGCGCTGTCCCGGTTATACGTAAATAAATACAAAATAATTGAGGTGATCTATTAAAAGGGTTTCTGCGTGACATTAAGAAGCATTTGACCTTTTACTGATGGGTGATCCCACTTTTGGTGGCTGGTCGTGAGGGAGTGGTTAGAGAAAATGAGTTTGGGACCTGAACCTCAGCTGATCTTAAATAATATAAAATCTAATCTGTTATGTTACATTCAGATGACAATGTTGAATTAATTACACTCTAATTTACTTTAATATCACCATTTCCCCACATTCCTTTGTTTGGGAAAATTTGACTTGCTGTTGCCTGTAGAAACGACTGTTAAACAAATCTTATATTGTAAAGGCTTTACTGTTAGCTGCATTATCAGGTTGTACGCTACAGTCTGTTTGATTACTATGAATAAACATGACTGTACATATGCCAGGAGCAGCCTGGGGGAGGTGTTTCCGCTGTCGTCCCTGGACAGATGTTATGAGTCATCCTAAAAAGGCCAACTCCTTTCATATTGTATTATTTAGAAGTATAATCCAAGCTTTTGCTCAGGGCTTCGTGCAGAGACTCTTGAGACACACAGCACATGATCAGAGCCGCACAACAGGACCAGGATGTAGCTGAGGTTTACCTGAGGGACGCCCCGGGACGATGACTGATCTAAAGAGCAGGGACATTGTTAATGACTGAAGTTTTGCAAAAAGAAAGTCATTTGTTCTAGATATACTGAAGATCATATGTGAAGTGAATTTGACACATTCGACACAATCTGACGGTTCAGCACTTGATCCTCTGATGCATTTTGTCGTTTTTATCTGTAGAAAATACAGGCACGGTGGAGGGAGAGAAACAGTCGAAGCAAACAAATATATAACCGTCTGATTGAGAGGTTGGTGGTTCTAATCCTGACTGGTTTGATGCAGACACTTCACCTGAACGTAGTGAGAGTCAGAGGCTGATGTGCAGTAACAACGGATTGTTAGTCAGGATCTGAAGACTGGTTACCTCAAGATTGATAATTATTTATTTTTTTGGATTTTTACTAGAGCTGAAACGATTAATTGATTAATCAACGACTAATAAATGGTAAATGGTCACATTTATATAGCGCTTTTCTACCTGCTTTAGGCACTCAAAGCACTTTACATCAAGGAACCACTCACCCATTCACACTCTCATTCATACACCAGTGTACGCAGACACTGGAGGCAAGGTGGGTGAAGTGTTTTGCCCAAGGACACGACAGTGTGCACCTGCGGGGATCGAACCGCTAACCCTCCGATTACAAGACAACCCGCTCTACTACTTGCGCCACCGTCGCCCCGGATTAATCCATTAATCAATCAACTATTTT
>OMNZ01038952.1:3015-17630 GCA_900303255.1 Lesueurigobius sanzi | reverse complement strand
ACACTCATAACCATGCAAATCTGGATTATCTGACTGGGGGGGAGGCGGTCTTGTGGATTATCACTTCATTTCCACTTTACAACAAAGCTTTACGAGAAGGGTTCGATGTCTGCAAACACCATAAGTGCTTTATCCTTCCTATGCACAGGCAGTTTTTTTTTCTTTTAGCATCAAAAACCAGTCGTTTGTACAAATCTCTCTGCGTGCGATTGTTAAGTGCCACCAGTGCGAGTTTGACGTATGCAACTCATTCAGAGCTTTTGAATTTCGAGGGTTTTAGGTGACTGTTTCGTAACGCACGCGACTGCCACTGGGGGGAAAAGCGGCCAAATTGCTAAGAGCTGCTGGAGTGACCTCTTTAGTCCACATTTAAATGCCATTATTTTTGTTATTTTGATCAAAGCGTGGGCCGAGGGAGGTCTCTACAGAAGCGCGCTGTGCATGCTAAGCTCCATTCGTTTCTAACAACTTTTAAAAATGAACAGCTACTGGCAGTTGGTACAAATAATGACACTTCAGTTTAGTACAGAATAAGTCTTTGTCAGTGGTTTTATTTGCACATTACCATGGTATGTTTTTGAGTTTCATCAAAAAGGGCTCTCCATCATTCGTGGGATTACTCTCTCATCTATTTAACATAGCCGTTCCAAACCAGAGAAAAGGTAGAAGGGGTCCCAGGGCGGCTCCATTTGAACCTGCACTTTACTACAGCGGAGTTTAAAGATTTCATATGGCATTAATCAAGTTCATGTCTTAATAACCAGTTTGACAATAAACCCATGTTGCACTTGTTATCAATGTCCAAATGTCTTGATTTTCTTGCTTTTCAGATCATTAGTGCTGGGAAAGGCCTTCATATGTAGGGATTTTACATTATAGAAGATACAGTATATATTTGAAGAGTTCATTTGCAAAAGTGGACGCTGTACCCCCGTTTGAGTTTTTTTGCATGATTGTGTTAGATATTTGTCACCGTACTCTATAGCGGAGGTGTCCACTCTTTTTTCCATGGAGGGCCACATATAGAAGTGTACGCGACATGGAGGGCTAAAGACCTGGATCAATCCTGGTTTATTCTTAAATTGGATCATATTTAGTTCTTGATTTAGCCCTGGATTTGTTTAGTCATAGTTGAGGCCTGGTTTAGACCTGGTTCGTACCTACTTGAATCCATGATTAGATCTGATTTGGTGCTTTGTTTTAACCCTAGTTTAGACCTGGTTTAGACCTGTTCTGACCTGCTTTAGACTATACTGGGTAAGGATTTGTTTAGTCCTGGAATAAACTTGGTATAGACATGGATCAGTCCTGGTTTATTCTTAACTTGGATCATATTTAGTTCTTGATTAGTCCTGGTTTACCCTGGATTTGTTTTAGTCATATAGTTTAGACCTGGTTTAAGCCTCCTTTTAGTCCTGTTTGGGCACTAGTTTGTACCTACTTTAGTTTAGGATTAGGACCTGATTTGATCCTTGTTTTAACCCTAGTTTAGACCTGTTCTGATCTGCTTTAGACTAGACTGGGTTTGGGTTTGTTTAGTCCTGGAATAAACCTGGATCAGTTCTGATTTATTCTTCGATTAGACCATATTTAGTCCTGAATAAAGCTTTGTTTAGTCTTGGTTTAATCATAGTTTAGTCCTGTTTTAGAACTGGTTTAATCCAGGTTTCTACCTGGTCTTGTCCTGGTTTTAGCCCTGTTCTTTTAGATTTTAATTGTGTAGAATTGTTAAACTTGCAGTAAAAGGATAATCTCTGATGTGGCCAATTCAACAAAAGGTTTGTGGGCCACCGAAAATTGGTCCGAGGGCCGCATTTGGCTCCCAGGCCGCACTTTAGGCACCCCTGATCTACAGGGAACACCAGTAATATTTCTGATTCACTAAAATAGATCTGGTCATTAAAAACATATGTTGATTTTTGTCAATGGCACTTCATTTGTTGAACTCTTAAATGGGCTCCATTTAAAACCTGTATAACAAAGCAAAGAAATTATAGTTGGACGTAATATGTTAGTTCGCTTAGTGCTCATTCTACCTGTTAAAGATATTATACCAATGGGGGTTATCAAGAAGGTTGTCCATGTATTTAAATGGACAACTAATGAGTTATTGTTTTGTTAAAGTCCTTTTTGTACAACAAATGACATGGCACATACCTGTTACTCTCCATTTCTCTTGCACTTTTGTTCTTTTGCAGAGTCAGACTTTCCGAGTAAGAATCCTCGACTGATGTCACGTGAGTTATGCACATGAGCTCATACATGGGAAATGTAGTCCGTCTTGTATGTTTGTCCTCACATCTTGATTAGCCAGTTCGTTTGGAGCCAGTGAACCTTTATAAAATGCTTAACTTTCTTTTCTCGGTCACCGTTCGCGCAGCACAGCGCCTCCCTACGCTTGTTTTAAAGGTACACCACGTAACATTTCACATAATACAATACAAGCATTTATTTTATTACAAATATTTTAATGTTTGAAAAATGCCAAAAAATGACCAAACAAACATGTGTCTTTGCTGTGCGCGGCTCACCTCCCGTAAGACCTGACTTGTAACTTTACTGGGAGCGGGGACTTCTCCAGCTCGTCTCCATGGAGGTGTGGACTAAAGGCAGACAAATATGGGATTTACAGTTGTGACCAAACGTTTACACACCCTGGCAGAATATCAGGGTATGTATAGAATATGAATGATGACACAAAAACCTTTATTTCACTCATGGTTATCAAGAGATTTGTTGCTGTAGAGATTTCAGAGAGGACCGTTTGTGTTTTAAAGTGGCTTAAATTAGCAGGTTCGGACTTCAATTTGAACTATTTAGCCGCTCATAGTGACTTAATTTGATCAAATCCAAGCCTGTAGTACATCGTAGGCAAAAATTCTTCAGTCTTCATCTGTACTCTGTAGTTAAAGTGTAGGATGTTTCGATCTTACTCCAAAGATCGTCATCAGCTACTGAAGGTCTGTGGCTTTATAAACCCACAGCGTGCTCCAGACCTTCAGTAGCTGATGACGATCTTTGGAGTAAGATCGAAACGTCCTACACTTCAACTACAGAGTACAGATGAAGACAGAATTTTTGCCTACTCCTGTATGACTGAGAACCTTCACAAACAAGCCTGTAGTAGTTTGCCTACATAACTGAGTAATTTAGCATCTTCAATATTTCAATATTGCTTCATTTTTGATTTCCGAACCTGGTATCTTTTAAAACATTGAGTTTTTTAAATTTGTATTACGAAACAAGACACTCTAGCACACCTTTGTGTGATTTTGGGAGATCTGTGATGAACAGAATTGAAATAACGATCAAAAACTTGTGAAAATTCACGATCTGGACATTTCATCACAACACGGCATTTGATTATTATTGCCAGCGCCACCGCTTCCTATAGGCTGGTAACGTGCTGTGCTGGCACTAAGTGCTCCGAGGGGCACCACATTGATGACTGATTGAATGACATTGCACAGTATTTGCTCTGCTGTTTTTTTCATGCACTTGACAAAATTGGCCTTTTAATTCAAGAATTACAGAAGTTTGTATCAATGCGACCAATGAGTAAGGCTCGGAGTGAGGCCCGTGATGTGCCGACCCAACAGACGTAGTAAATTCATTAGAAAACACGAGTTCAGACGCTGACAAAACCTTTGCAGCCTATGTAGACTCTGGAGCCTGTCAAACTCTGAGAGGCTTTGAATCTAAAGTCAGGTAATTAGACACATTTCTACAATTACAAAAAGTTGTTCTATGTTGTTCTATGATATTTATTATAAGTTGTTCTAAGATTCTTCAGTCTTCATCTGTACTGATGATTACTTGGCATGTTCGTGAGTCTCTTAAGAAGGAACCTGTATACAGTGTATATATATATATATTTTCTTCATATGGATTGAATTTCCTCTCGTGTTCATTCTACAGCAGTAGAAATGTGGTTGTTTTGTAGCCACCCCTTGGTTTTGTGAACAGTAAAACTATATTTGCCTTACACAAGTCCTTTGACCCGGAAATGTAAGTATCAGAAGTGTGACAGGCTCAAACGGCGCATGTTTCATAAAACATGAGATGTCTCCGTTTCTAGGGGAAAAAACTGTGATTTTGATGAAAACCAGCCTCTGTTTAGCTTGGGATTTCTCAGGAACCGTGGCATGTAGAAATAAACCGTTTCCACCCACTGAGAGTTGAGTCTCTCCTTTCAAACGAGCCATAGTATGTGTCCATACTGTAGCTATAATATAGAATATGCTGAGGTGCTACAAAAATCATCAAAAAGGGTCTATATTGCTGGCACTCTATGGCTAAGTTCCAAAAACAGCGCGGCACTTGATGTGTTAACTGTCCACTCTTGATTTGCTTCTCTTTTATACTAGACAAATATATAAAACGCATAAAATGTTATTTTTCAGACGTAAATGTGAATATTTCTGTTGCTCCCCTCTTTTAATACTCAGAAATAAGGAAATTAATATGCTTTAAAATGTCTGACTCTGATTCAAAAGTCTGAATACTGCATAAGGCCAGTCCTGGGATTCTGAATGACTGTGGCTGTAGCTCCTGCCTGAACTGGCCGGTGAAAAGGTCCCAGATACTTGAGCTGGGAGCCGGTGCACTCAGGACCCCCTCGTATGTGGAATGCAGCCGGGGACACCTTTGACACTGCCCCGCGCTCTTCCTCCAGTCACTTCCAAGAACAGTCACTATAAAAAACCTAATGAATTACAGCCTGTTTGTACAAAGCTGTTTTAAATGAGTGGTTAAGTGGGTGCACCAAGCAGACTGTTAAAGATGTGTGCGGTGTGTCGCGCTCTTAGCTTTACTGTTTTACTGTGTAGACTGGTTTTCAACACCTGCAAATACCAGAACATTTGAACAGGAAAACTCTGTGTACACCATTATCTATCGCCATATTTAACAAGTTGTGTGGTGATTTGCCAGCTTTTATACCCAATAACCAAAACCAGCCGCACATTTTGTGACCATCGTGGGCACTCTGGGAAAAGCGGGTGAAGATGGCATTGGCTTGGACTTGAATCAAACCAGCAACATTGAATAGGTGAATAGGGAAAGAATTTTAAATTGAGTGATGTCAATATGTATTGTAATGTATTGTACTTTATTGTCCCACAATGGGGAAGTAATCTTGGTCACGTGGCGCTGCTTCGTACATTCACACAAACACAGTCAAACACACAAAGTAACAATAAAAGTTACAGGAATAGTAAAATAACAATTAAATGCTCTTATGCATTCTTATTTACAAACCGTATGGAGGACGGTATGAATGAATTCTCAAATCTGTTGTATTGCATTTTGGCAGCCTGGACCTGCGGCCAGAATGAAGCATCTCAAATTCTCTGTTTAATACACGAGTTGGGTCATTTGTGATTTTCTGAGCCTCTCTGGCCAGAGACTTCTCACAGAGGGAGGGCGGGGCATAGGTTTTCTTTGGTCACACCTACTCCCTTTAGTGCTGTTCTCAACAGATTTGACAGTTGTTTTAGACTGCACCGATAGGTTTCCAAACTAAACCTGGATACCGTATCGTACTAAGCTCTCCAAAATGGCCTGATGAAACGAGCATGATTTTGCTGCTGAGCTCATAGAGGCACACAGTCTCCTCAAGAAATACATGCGCTGTTGTATCCTCGTACACAGATTGTCCACATGGACCTGCCATGTGAGGCATCTGTCGATATAAATACAGGTATTTATATGATTCCACTTATGGAACTTTTGCTGTAGATTACTGACATATAGACCCTTTCGATGCCTACGTCATCAGTGACATCAACTGGAGGCAGGTAGTGAGCAAGAGAAATAACTAAATCATGTGACTTTCTTGACCAAATCGGCTCTTTTTGAATGGCTCTTTAAGGTGAACCGTTTGAAAAGAGCCATATCTTGTTTTTCTGTCAATTTTACAGATTTACTCTGAACAAACTCAAGAATCTCAACAGCAGCAGAGCACTCTGCATAAAACATGTCTTGGCGTGTTTAAATGTGTCAAATTAAGTATATTTGGGCTTAATTTAAGTCATTGTGCCTTCCCAAGTAAAAAATTATTTGTGCAAGGAGATGCTTTTTGTATTTTAAGAGCAAAAAGACTTATTCCACTGACAGATTTGTTAACTTTAATAATCTTATTTTTTTTTTTTATTTGAATCATTTTAACTTGTCAAGTTGTAGGGCTGGGCGATATGGCCAAAACCTTATCACGATTTTCTTTAGTTTAAACCACAATTTTGATTTGATCACAATTCATGTGGACAATGTCTTTTAAAGAACCTGGCGTTTTAGTTGTTTAGTCTTGGTTAAGACCTGTTTTTAGTCCGAGTTTCAGTCCAGAGTTTTGACATGCTTCCCTCATGGTTTAGTCCTGGTTTAATCCAGATTCAGTCCATGATCTTGTCTGAGTTTCGACCTGGTTTTCTCCTGGTTTAGTCTTGGTTTAATCCTGACAGCAATGAGTGGAGAAAAGTGTCTGTATTTGAGCTCAGAGCTGCGTTAAACATAAAAACCACTGAATCCCGCTGTGACGATGTTTCCAAAAAAGCTGATCATCATGGAGATCAGATCACAATTAGATTTTTATCGTCATATTGCCCAGCCCTATCAAGTTGTTTCGTACATATTTCTTAAAGGGTAAAAATCAGTCCTACTGTAACTTGAGTTCATTGGAATAAAAAGGTAAAGCCTGTCAATGATTTCTGTTTGGCCAAATAAATAATTAATATAAAAATGAGGCCGTGCCTTGACCGGATCTTTGAAACGAACGGATCTCAAACACCGCAGCAATTTCATCAATGGTCAGCTGCTTTTTTTGTCACAACCTGCCATCCATACTGTTATGTTTACCCAGACTACTTTAAGATTAGTACGCTTGATTCTCACTCTGTAAAATTATCATCTGCATACATTTGGACTTTTTTTTTTTTTTTTTTACAAACATTTGGCAAGTGCACACAAACAGGATCGGTCCGAAAACAGAGCCTTGAGGGACTCCTTGCAGGATAGAATGATATGGTGCCACCTCCTCATCTGCGATTACCTCCAACCTGAATAAAATGCTTTTGCTCTTCTTGAGAAATGCTTGTTGGAGCCGATGGGCAAGGAAGAAACCAGCAATATGTTTTGAAAGATTTTAATATGTATTCGCACAGTACAATAAAGGCTTTTTAGAAAATGTAAATAGAGAATTGTAGTGTGGGAGGAGTGCATTGGTTCTTCGTTTTTCTCTTGAATAAAAGGCTGTTGGAGCGTATTGCCTGGGGAAACATGAGCAGTTTTTACTGGCACTAATAAGATTTGAACTTGCTAACCCCCTGGGAAGAACTTTAAAGTTGGAACTGAATACTTGAAATTCTAGTCCGTTATCTCTAAAATTCACCCTCCTTTGCTTTTTAGTGTTTTCTTCCACACACACCAACCCTGCTTAGTTTCTCCACCGTTTAACAAATTCCTCCTAATAATCTCAGTTTATGCAATGTGCGAATAGCTGTTATCCAGTTCTCTTCCAAATTGACTTGATATTTAGTGAAAATAGAAAAGTCTGGATGTCCACAACAACAAAGTGCTTTGTGCCTGTTCGCAGACCACCTGTTCCCACCCGCTGTAGCCGTCCAGGAAATGTCACACCTATTCCGCTGCCTGTCGGTGAGTCACTGCCTCCTCCTCTAAGGGAATTTCTTAATGAATCACAGCCTCTAAAATCACGTTTGCCGGTACGTATAAGCAAGACGGAGCATGTTGGGCTCCTCTTCCCGTTAATCCGTCATAAGGTGTTTGATGAATCTCTTATTTTCCGTGACCTATAAACGTTTCAGGAGAACTCTTGACTGTATCCGAGGCCTCCACTACAGCGCACTATTTTAAAACGGCCCTGTATACTGTTACCTAAGAGATTACTCCTGTTCAATTTAGGCTGAGGGCATAAGGGGAGACACTTCAGGCAAAAGTCAATATAGGCTACTTCTATTTTTAGATTTTGGGCTAGTTTTCTCCCTCAACATGCTGTATACATTTTCACCTGGAAACAAATGAATTGCCAGATCTTGAAAATAAGGTGTTCAATTATTTCACTGATTCAACATTTCTCCATAGATTTACACAGAAAATCATAACTTCAAAGACCATTTTAAAACAGATTTTTCTTACACCCTTGCAACAACATCTTTACAAAACAAACTTTACAGTCTTGCACTTGACTATATTTTGAAGGTTTGTTCAGAGGGATGTTTCAATACTTTAGCTAAAACACCTGAGCTTTGGGAGAGAGAAGCGTCATGGTAATGGTAACCTCTCCCTTCTCTTGTATCTATCCTCAAAGGAAAATTTTACTGAAAGCCAGGGCCAGCCCAGCTTAATAAGCAGACTAAGCAGCTGCTTGGGGCCCAGAGCCCCCAATAATGTACAAATTAGTACATTGCCTGATGATAAAATTTCCCTCAAATATCGAATGTTTGCTCAACATAACTAGTACACTGCAAAATAATTAATTAAAAGAATAGTACAATTTCCTTAAGAAGATATTTATTTGCCCTTGAGTGACTAATTTAAACACAGCAACATTCTTATTTCCATCTATCCATCCATTTTCGTCCGCTTTATCCGGGGCCGGGTCGCAGAGGCAACAGTCTGAGCAGAGATGCCCAGACTTCCCGATCCACGTACACCTCCTCCAGCTCTTCCTGGGGGATCCCAAGGCGTTCCCAGGCCACCTTAAAGACACTGGGCTTCCCCGGGGCCTCCTCCCAGTGGGACGTGCCTGGAACACCTCTCGAGGGAGGCGACCAGGAGGCATCCGAAACAGATGCCCGTCAGCTGGCTCCTTTCCATGTGGAGGAGTAGCGGCTCTGTTCCGAGCTCCTCCTGGGTGACTGAGCTCCTCACCCTATCTCTAAGGGTGCGACCAGCCACCCTGTGGAGGAAACTCATTTCGGCCGCTTGTATCTTGTCCTTTCGGTCATGACCCAAATCTCATGACCATAGATTTGGGTCTATATGTTCAAATCTCAAGCCATGGACTGCATTATTGGATCACATATACAGGGGGCGCTGGCGAGTCAGGACCGCGAAATACGTAATCACAATGTTTTTATGTATTTTTGCACTTTTAAATGTCATAGAAAATCCTGGAAATTACCTGGAAAATAATTTCAAGCAAAGAGTGAGAATGATGAAAATACTCCAAACTGCCAATACTTCTACATCTCTCTCTCTAAACAAGTCAATCTTTATAAAAAGCGCCAGCCTCCCACCAAACATGCTCCACATTGTGCCTTATTTCTGTCTCTCCGTTTGGCAGCTAGGCCCTGTCAGCTCAGCCTACTTCTGTGCTGTCTATATTTAGGCGTGTATAATGCCCTGTTGGAAGGCTGTCCTACATTAATCTGGCTCCTCCATCTCATCGAGCACTTCAGGTGAACCCGGTCAGCCGACTCTTCAGTGTAGACAGACGCAGCAAAACACACACAAGATTAGTTGGGCTTTAGCAGAATGACTGGAGAGGAGTGCAGGGTCAGGTTTTTCAACAGGACGTGGCATGCCATTCAAGATGAATGATTTATTTTTCTTCAATTGTTTAGCTGTTGCTTGTTCTTAAACTTTACACACCAACTACCACCAGGCCTAGAAAATGTAATATTTATTTTATTGTTCTATGGTGATGGTGTTTTTTGGTGTCCTATGAAAGGAAAGTCAAGTCACTCTTGTCCTAGAAAGAAGCTTTTCTAAAAAATCTTATTTGTAGGTGAAAAGCATTGCGTGCTGTGTTTAAATTTATCCCATTTGTAGCAGCCAACAAAACAGCAGTCTTCTGGGAGGCTTAGATCAAGGCCAAATCAGGACTAATCCAAGTCTAAAAAGGGTTCAAAGATTCAGATTCAAGGAACATCTCTATTAAAATCTGTAAAGCGCTTTGAGCTGCATTTTGTATGAAAAGCGCTTTATAAATACAGTTTTGATTGATTGATTGAAAATGAATGAAGTCTATGGATGACCCTGAGTATCAGGTAAAGTCCAAGTACTTCCACTTCGAGAACCTCTGGCTGTGGCACAAAAAGTCCATATTTAAGTATGCAAAGTGGATATTTAAACCGACTGTCACCATCCCAATGCACATGGACACCTTTAGTAATCTTGGGGGCTTCCTCATCCTTGAATGAATTTGAATAAATTTGTTTCTGTTCTGCATTAATTTGTTAAATGATACACTTCAGATAAATGGTGCAAGTCATTTTGGATATTTTTCAAAATGGGTATCCCCAAAACAACAGACAATAACATGCCAATAATGATACAAACATCCATCCATCTTATTCTGCTTATCCGTTGCCAGGCCGCGCATGGCATCGAAATTTATTTTTTGCATCCGGAAGAAGAGGGTTTAGGCTTTAAAATGAGCCCAGCCATGTTCTTGTAGGCCTCTGGAAAGTGGTGTAAAGTTGCGTTGAACATTCGTGGCTAAGTTAGCATTTTACAAAATTGCTGACTCTTCACTTTACACAGTCGCCCAGGCATTCAAAGCGGTACTAGGTAAACACTTGTTTTGTTTTTTTGCCTCTGTTTAGATAGAACCTGGAGGGTAAAAGTTTGGAGTTACATTTGTGCAAAAATGAGCAAATCTATGGGGTAAAATTTGGTGCAAAAATATATATTTTTGTTTTCTAAAAGATGCAAAAAATGGAGAATAAACATAGATGGCACATAGAAGGTCAGACACAAAAACAACACATTGGTGAAGGTATTTTGTCTGGGTCTTTTTTTTTTATCATATGGAGAACCTGCTCTTTTGACCAAAATAAAATAAAAAGACAACAAGCTGTGAAAGGAATCACTAGGTTGATTTTATGTGCGCTCAGTCTCGCAGATCCTCCCTCCACCACCTTGTGATCTTGTGTTTCATCATTACATAATTTCCAATGACATTCCTCTACTCATTTTAATTCCGGACTGAGTGGATCCTTTGTTTGCCCTTACCTTTTACCGAGAACACGCCAAACCAAAGCCAGAAATAGATTCCACAAGAACACGATCCAACGCTTGACCTGAGATCCCCTCAGAGATCCATATCTGTAGTTTTCTTGGCGTATAAATCCAATTCATGATAATTATCTTTTATTTATCATCTCTTGCATAAGAATTAAAGTGCCCATGAGAAGTTAGACAGCCCTTTTCACCAGAACATAGTCAAAAGAACAATTATTATCATTTTACTTCCTTATTGGAAATGTGTTAAGTAAGTGAGAGAGGAGGAACTGATCATAATAGAGATGCAACAATTCTCTATTATTTTTCATCGTTTAATACGCCTTCTCCAATTCAATCCGCACAGCCTCCTCTGAGATCGTGAGAAACTCCTCCCCCTAAGCACCCCCTGCAAAATCAGAAAATATTTTGTGAGAGAATCTGGACACAAAGTGCTCAGGAAGTCAGTGCCACCAAAGTTGTTTTTTTGGGAAGGTGCTCTTTGGCGTTTGGGGAAAAAAGAACATGTATTTCTTGTTCAGCACAGTAAATGTATTGAACTAGAAGACTCCTGACAGTACAGAGGTGTAGTCCAGTTACCCCCCACACCTCCATCCCGTAAATCATGGGTGTCCAAAGTGCGGCCCTCAGTCCAATTTTTCGTGGCCCTCAAGCTTCTTGTTGAATTGACACACATCGCTAGATATTGAACAAATACAATTAAACCTCAAAAATGAACATTTTATTGTGAGACAGAGTCTGCATCGAGGTTCCAGTACTTGTAGCATTATTGAGGGCCCCCTGGTGGTCTCGGGGCCCTAAGCAGCTGCCTAGTCTGCTTATTAGGCTGGGCCGCCCCTGCATGCTGTATACATTTCAATATGAGGCTCTCATTGAAAAACGTTTGGACACCCCTGCCCTAAACGAAAAGAAAACTAATCATTTGAGACAAAACTATTTATAAATGTCCCAATGATTGAAGGAAATTGCACTCTGAAATAGAAAACCTTTTGTAGCCCCCTGGTGAGTAGGTGTTCGCAGACCCCAGGCCAGACCATCGAGTTTATGCCCTCTCATGTAATGCACCCTCCATTATTTTTAAACCCATTTACCACAGATCCACCTGCAAGGCCACACTTTATGACTGAAACGCAGTGCTAAGCGGGACACACACTCGGGAGTTTAAATAACTTTTTCCGCTCGTTACAGACGGTGTCGTGTCCACTCGGTGTGCTCCTGGGACATCCATGTGTTACTGTAAGTCTATCTGCACTTTCCCGAGCCCGCTGAGACCCGTGCACCAAATGAGCGCCGAATATTCCCTTGTTTACTTTGATGAACTGTCAGAGGAGCCCGGGATGAGCCGTGCACCTGCTCAATGTAAAATGATAAGGTGGTGACGGCGAAAGCGGCGCGGGCCGTTACATAAGAGACACACAGCGGCTAAAATAGACAGGCCGGGTATTAGCGCGGGGATCGCTGCGGTTTTGAATCTAATATACTTTAGAGCAGGGGTAGGCAACGTCGGGCCCGGGGGCAAGATCTGGCCCTCTATCATAGAACTGTTGGCCCTAAAAGATAATTTTGAGAAGCATTCCTACACGTACTGTACACTGGAAAAAATTATATTCTAACATAAGAAAATGTTAGAATTCAATTGAAAGGATTTACACTCATTTTTAGTAGATTTGTAAGGAAGGTCCATGCGTCCGTAAACACCTCCATCCTATCAGTTCAATGCAAAAAAGGGAGGGGGGAGGTGACTGTAGGTGAGTTCTTCATGTTTGTGAATGGCGTCTGGAACTTTATGTTCTTCTCTTTAAGAATTTCTTTATAGCATTGTATTCTTTGCGCCTCTTGACTACCTCAGTTGGATAATCGTGATCAAAGCCAATGCGTCTGGGGCCCACCTCGATTTTTCTCCTCCATGCCTCCCTCAGGACCAGTTATTTGGTTGTGTATTCCTGAAAATTAACAACTATGGGCATCTGGCAGTGGTTTGTGTGCTAGAGATCTATGGGCGCGTTGTATTTTCAAATCCTCAGGGACCTGCAAGTGCTCCCTCAGGAGGGAATCCACGAATTGCGGCACATGGGCTGTCTCTTTCCTCTCAGGCAGACCAAAGATTCTGATATTGTTTTGAGGTGATCTGGATTCCAAATCTATCACCTTTGTTTGGAGGATGTCGCGCGCCTCTTCCAGCGAACACAGTCCCACTGTCAGCGACTCTTGCTTCGGTTTGCGTTACCCGGGTCGTAAGGCTGTGCAGGTCATCATTCATTTGGTCCAGCTTGGTCTCATTTCGGCCCTAAAATTGCCTGACTTCCTGCAGAATCTCTGCCTTTACCGTAGCCAATGTTAGACGCTGAGGTCAAGGGGTCATTGTTAGCGGTTAGCTCCTTGTTAGCATTAGCCCAAGCTAGCTGATGTGCAGCCTTTACTTTCTACGTTTTTCTGATTTGGGACGTCATGTTTTCTTTTCTTTTAGAGCCCAATATGAATCGAGTCCCCTTCAGAAACGGAGTGTAAAGTCACAGCACAAAAGAAATCGAGTTTAGAAGGGGGGTATTAAAGGACAGAGTGAGAGAGTCGGTCCGTGCATGCCCCTCAGTCTACCGCCATCTTGACACTCCACTTGAGCAGTATTTTTGTTGACAACTTATTACTTTTTCTCCATTACATTTGACAAACAAATATAATACTTTCTACATTTGTAAAAAAGCTCTTGTTACTCGTTACTCGGAGTTGGTTGTGTTTTTTTGTCTGATTTAATATCATAATCATGTCCACTCCGGAACAGAAGGTGGCGTTGTGCAAATTTATAATTCAATGACACTAACCAGACAATGGTTTGTCCCTCCAGTGTTTACTAATATAGTCTGAATCCGTGGTTTTGGTAGGGATCATTTTTCTCAGTCATTTTTGAAGGACAGGGTTGTATGAAAATCTGTTGTGAGCTATTATATTATATTATTATATATATGTTACCTATTATGTAGCTATGTAAGAAAAGACAGGGAACAGGATAAATGATGAATCTATATATGATTTGTGAGCAGAATGAATTTGGAAACTTGTGTTAAAACGTGATTTTCAATCCTTTAAATGAAGGATAGCTTTCAAAATGGTGACAGAACTCTAAATATTGGCAGAGAATTTTCAGTTAATGTAACCTGTGGTCTGAATATACAGTTGTGGCCAAAAGTTTACATTCCCTGGCAAAATGTCAGGGACTGGACAGAAGCCACGGGACATCCAGTGTGGGAAAATGTCATCCCTGAAGTATTCCTGCCTCGGTGTGAGAGAGACTAAGTGGAGCTTCCGCAGCAACTTGACTTTCAACTTCGCATCAGCTGTGAAAACACGACAGGTATATATAGCGAGGGAGAATTAGTACAGGCATGGCAGCAATTAGGACAACAAATAAACTTAATTTACTGCCCGTGTACAGTCGAAACACACAGACTTGTCAAGAGGCACTGAATTTACCACTGGAGTGTACATGTGTCCAGCGCTAGTTGTAGAAAATCACAATTCACAGCGTTTAAACTTCGTATTACATAAATATACATGACGTAAACCTGATCCATAACCTTAATTGACTTTGAGTATTGATACGTAGATGGATCTGCACAGCCCTAGTGCACATGCGG
>OMNZ01038948.1:2617-18270 GCA_900303255.1 Lesueurigobius sanzi | reverse complement strand
TTGTAGCTATAAAGGTTGAGTGCAATTATTTATGTGCTTAAAAAAAAACAATTTTAGCTGTAAAGGATCTTGGTGATGTGTAATTTTTTGATTTTGCTCTCATTGATTGTTACATCTCAAGAATATTAAGTTATTTATACTTGTCATAAATGGTAAACACATACTGGTTGTGCAGGTGCCAGAGAAGAAACTAAAGATGGTGATGGCGGACAAGGAGCTGTACAAAGTGTGTGCGGTGGAGGTGAAGAGGCAGATCTGGCAGGACAACCAGGCGCTGTTCGGGGACGAGGTTTCTCCGCTCCTGAAGCAGTACATCGTGGAGAAGGAGTCTGCTCTGTTCAGCAGCGACCTCTCCATTCTCCACAACTTCTTCAGTCCATCACCAAAAACGAGACGGCAAGGAGAGGCGAGTAACAACGTACATTATCCGTTTTTATGGATATTTGGTGGTAGTAATAGTGGCTTACAATAACCAGAGTCGACCAAAGTGCTATACTGTTTATATAGAAATTCAAAGTGGTCTTTCATACATAAAAACACACCTGCTTCAATCAAAAATGAGCAACAGACAAACAATCAACCCCCCACTGTCTTACACTGTGAGACTGGAATGAAGCTCTTAATGTAATGTTAGACATTTAAAATACCATAACCAAACCTGTACTGACAAAAGAATAAACAATGATTGGAAGACTGTTCAGACTGTTCCACAGTTGGGAATCTCTCCCAAACACTGAATGAGGGAGGTCTGAATATGAGTTTTGCTTTGGACTTTTGGTACAGTTAAAGATTACTACTGTATCTACCTACCTTTCTTTAGTAGTCACTGCTGTTATTCCAACAAAAATAAATCAGTTTTGACCTTATTAAATGTAAGAAATATGTAGCACTGGCATTAAAATAACCTCTTGGTCACAATCTATCAATTATTCTTTTCATAAATTGTATACTAATTGCCTTATGTCTTAAATATTGTCATCATCCATTGCCTGTAGGTGGTGCTAAAGCTGACGCAGATGATCGGGAAGAACGTGAAGCTTTACGACATGGTGCTGCAATTTCTCAGGACACTTTTCTTAAGAACTCGCAACGTTCACTACTGCACGCTCCGAGCCGAACTGCTCATGTCCCTACACGACCTGGACATCAGCGAGATTTGCTCCGTCGATCCCTGCCATAAAGTAAATGTTATACTGTAACGCTGTGGTTATATTTCTTACAGGGCTTCATACGGCTCAAGAGTTTTAAAATACCTGTGGTTCCAACATATGATAGACACCTAATACAAAGGCTTTTTTTTTTTTCAAACTTCATCAAATGTTTGTCTTTCTTTACCCTTGTGTCTAGTTTACAGACATTTTCACGATGATTCTCTTGACAGTTCACTTGGTGCCTAGACGCTTGTATCAGGGAGAAGTTTGTTGATGGTAAACGAGCCCGAGAGCTGCAAGGATTTTTGGATGGAGTGAAGAAAGGTCAAGAGCAAGTCCTCGGGTAAGTCAACAATATACTTATTCAATAATGAACAGATCCGAAGTATAAAAAGAAATATGTATAAGAAATTGAATTAACATTGTTTTTTTTTTGTTTCTTCAGGGACCTGTCCATGATCCTGTGTGACCCATTTGCCTGTAACACTCTGGTGCTGAGTATCATAAAGAACATACAAGAGCTGCTTAGTCAAGATGCACTGCCCAGGGTGAGAAAAGCCTGCACACTAAGACCCCATCCACACGAAGACAAGCTCAGGCCTTGACACAAAATTATTCTATGAAACCCACGTATCATCCATATGAAGCCCGCGTTTTGGGGGTCTGAAACCCTATATGTTTGAAACTAGGTCCCAGAGTGAAAAGATTTCAAAGCGCTGTTTACGCGGCTCCTTTGTTACTGACTCTCCACAACTTTTCCTAAAATGATGACGTCACAGCCCCAGCGTTGTGTATGTTTTGCTTAATCTACTGACCTTATAATGGCTTTAACTGCACAATCCTGCGCTGTTCTGACCGTGATACTCCTCTGCTTCACCGCGAGTCACAGGTGACACATGGAGAAAAGCCCCAAGGAAATGAAGAGTTCATTTGCAAAAACGGACAAGTGTCATTGACCCAAATCAACTTATGCTTGTAATTTTCTCTTAGTCTAGGTGTGCTTTTAATGTCCAGATCTATTTTAGTGAATCAGAAATGTGAAGACACTTGTTATGGATCAAATTGATTCAACTTTACTTTTACTGGTGTCCCCTGTAGAGCACAGTAATCAATGTCTAAAACTATATTGCAAAAAATTCAAAACGGAGATGTCTGGTTTTGCAAATGAACTCATCAAATATCCTCTATTCTGTCACTGCCCATTACCTTTCTATAGTCCTGATCAAGCGGGAGTAGGGTTGTTGAGACAGAGACTGACAACAAAGGTGTTTTTCTCTAGGTGAGAGTAGCCTTTAGGTCAAAGAGAGGTGGGACTTACAGATAAACCTCTCCTACTGGTCTTTATAAGTCCCACTGGCACCCAAGTTTACTCAGTGCTGACGAAGCTCTTTGGATGAAGAGCGAAACGTCCCACACTTCAACTACAGAGTACAGAAGAAGACTGCCTACAATGGACAACTCCTGTATGACTGGGAACTTACACAGATGTACACAAAATAAAATTCAATCTGTAGTAAAATGAAGATGAAGAGTTTCTTGTGTATTTCATACCCTGTTTTTTCAATCATTATCATGTTTTAAAATTATTTTTCTTCTTTGGCTTTTCAACAGGACAGCTCAGATTTGATGCTCCTATTGAGGATGTTGTCTCTGGGACAGGGAGCGTGGGACATGATCGACAGCCAAGTCTTCAAAGAGCCCCGTCTGGTCGGTCTCCTCACCTTTTGTCAAAGTTGTTTTAGCCCAATGCTTTTGTTCTAGTTTAATCTTATTGTGGCCTCAGTCTTTCTGAATTTGTTTGTGTAAGTTCTCAGACGCACAGGTAGTTTGATAGAGCATAGAAAACGTTTTTAAAGTAGTTATCTTCAGAGTTATTTTTTCTATTCAGGACGTTACGCCTATCACTACAAAGGCTTCATCCACTCTCACTGATTATTTGTTATTTGCGGGCCAGAAATAATAATAATATACTGTATATATTTTTAAATGAACCGATGTAAATGTTTTGGATTTGGTTTAGTACTGTTTTTGTCTTGGGTTAGTCCTTTATCTGAATTAGTCCAGTCATAGTTTATGTCTTTGATAAGTTTGTGCTTTTTCTTAAAAGTTTCCCTTGTGCGGATTTGATTTTTCCTTGTTGCCTTCTTGTTCAATTGCTGCTCCCCACTGTGGGATAATGGGTTGCATTCACTTGACATCACAACACTCTAAATAGCCTATTGTAATTGAGGTAGCTATGGTAATTCCTTGGCCAATCCACGTGAAACAAACAAAAATTGTCACAAAGTTCAATGTCTTCTCTGTCAGCACATATTGACTAATGTCTAATTATTTTCTCATAAAGGTGTCCGAAAGTGAAAAAACAATATTCAAAAACATGTTCGTGATGTTAGCCAGTAGAAAGGACTTGCAGTCTTAAGAATAATATGGCAGCATTGTGAATCCAATCACGATCAAATAATGATCAAGTACAACATTTGTCAATTTTCTTTTTGGCCGTTTTCTCCTCAGGATCTGGAGGTGGTGACCCGTTTCCTGCCGGCCATGATGTCCGTTGTCGTTGATGACCACATTCACGTCGTCGAGCAGAAGTTGCCCAGCGAAGAGAAGAGTTCGCTGTCATATCCCACCGCTTTACCGGACGCATTTATCAGGTTCGCGTGCAAACCGTCCGACACAGATGCGCGACACTAGGGCTATCGCACTTCCCCGGTCGGTGCTGCAGAGAGGTGCGAAAATATGCAAACCACAAACTGGCTATGAACAAACATTTTCGCACGACTCTTATGCAATCATATGGGTGTTCTGAATCTTTACTTGCTTTTGTAATTGGTTTCAGTGGGTTTGGTTTGTCTCTAGCAAGATGCCAGGCCAAAACAGAAGCCTCAACACTTTAGAGAAGAACTGTTACTAGTACAAGAATCGCATGGCTTTCAAAACATGTTTACATACAGTAGGTCTCACATACAGGGTTGGCAGGTTCTATTCATAATAAACCTTTTATAGAGAGACTTTTATGTTTAATTTATGTTTAACATTTATTTAAGGGGAGACACTGGAGGCAAAGCTATTTATTTTTATTTTTTTTCAATGTTCAGCTTTAGGACCAGTTTGCTCCCTTAACTTTCACCTGGAAACAAATAAATGACCGAATCATGACAATAAGGAGTGTAATTATTGCGCTGATGCAATGTTTCTCCATCGAACTATATGGGAAATTGTAACTTCAATGACCATTTTCTCAAAATGCATTTTCCTCACAGTGTGGCTCCACTTTAGTAGCTCCTACAGACTCCAAACTTAACAACATAATAACATTCTGAAGGTTTGCCTATATTTTCTGCAATTGCATCAAAATAATGGATATAGCCAGGTTTAAATGTAAGGTTTTATTTTGTTGAATTATTAGATACAAAGATTCGCTCAGTGGTGGAATTTTGAATGTTTAGTTTTTGAATTAGTTTAGTTAGTGAACAAATTCTCCTTGTTGTTTAATGTTCAAAACTCAAAAAATCAGGCACAGAATTAAGTATTGAAAAGTCGCTCAGCTTCTAAATGTAAAAAGTACAAGACTGGAGTGTTTGGAGTCTGTAGGAGCACAATATGAGAAACTGTCACAAAAACGTTAACTGTAACTTCCAAAACACATGTACAGTATGGCCTTATAATAACACAAAAAAAATTCAAATTGAGGTTTTGTATTGTAAATATATTTAAATGTAATTGTGTCTCTTGCAGGTACCTCCAGGATAACAGAGTGGCATGTGAGATGGGGCTGTACTACGTGCTGCACATCGCCAAACTGAGAAACAAGAACGCGCTTCTGAGGCTCCTGCCGGCTCTGGGTCAGTCCAACTCTTATCCAGGTTTATTCTGCTTCACCGACAAAATTGTGCCCTATACACAGAAGTCCAACAAAAGTCAATCAAATGTATTGAATGTAAGAATTTTTGGATGCATAATTGAGAAACATGACCCACCTGTGTCTTCTGAAATGAAGTCAAATCAAATATTGGTTTTACGAATCACAAGACCCAGAGAACCCAATGCTGCTGTATCCCCTTATAGTGCATATGACAAGATTGAATTCTTTGTAATTATGTAATTAAGTTTGATCGATAATATATATATATGGATCTTAGTTTGAAGTCAGTGAAGTGACAATTTAATGAAGAAAAGGTGGTTATTTTTACATTACATTTTACATTATATACGGATAGTCTAACTCTTTCATTGACATACATGCGTTTCCAGTGACGTCATGCTTACAGTAGTTGTGTACTTAGTTGTCATTCAATAATATTACTAATCAGGAAGAAAATAAAGGACAACTGATTGCAGCATTTGTATGTCATAGTCATAAACGCTCACAAAGATAACCAAAATGATGGCCGCAGAAAGCACATGGCTACATAAACAAACAGCACATGGCTGTGTAGTATCAACAGAGCCTCAGTCAGAGTCCGTGTCTAAGCTGCTCAAGGCATTAGCACGCTACTGCTAACACGGTAATCGCATGTAGTATGTAGCCTACACGGTAAATACTGGTGGCTCACATCTATGAACCTCTAGAAAAAAATACAGTAATAGCTCAGCTCTTACCTCTGTCACGTGTCGTACCAAGGCTAGATGTTTAGACTGTGGTTCAGAACATCCTCTTGGAGAGGTTTGCACTTTTAGCCAATGTTCACAAATGTTATCAGCTTTGCTGATTTCAAGTGAATTCAGTAACTCTCCAGGCGGTTGATAAGAATAAAATCCTACGGTTTTGTTTTTTAAGTATCAGCTCTGTTCATCTGCCTGAGGACTTTCCGGATGTAGCATCTTGAGTTCAATCAGTGGAGACACATAGGTTGATACCCTACACTTTTCTCAGCTTCACCCCTCTCTTAATGAAGTCTGTGCTGTGTTTTCAGTGGAGACGTACAACGACATGGCATTTGGGGACATCTTCCTGCACCTGCTGATGGGACACCTCACGCTCCTCTCAGACGAGTTCGGCTCTGAAGACTTCTGCTCCGTCGTGTTTGACGGCTTTTTACTCACATCGTTTTCAAGGTGCATTTCAATCCAATTGTGTTACACAGTTAGAACTTGTTATGTTTCCCAAAAAGACTATGTGCAAGAAACACAAATTGTCTAGTGCACACCTAAGAACACAAAATCAACAAGATCTTCAACAGGACTTGTCCAGGTCGAATCAGGTCTACACTAGGAAACCAGGTCTATAATGGGGCCAAAACCATGTCTGAAGCAGTTTTGAAGAAGGACTAACCCAAAAGATCTGCATATGTGTAATGTATATCTAACAATTTAAAAATAAGTAATTTTTTCTTGAAAATAGTTTATTTAACATTCAAGTTGGAAATTAATTATAAGTCTCTTAAAGGACAGCTTAAGTTCTGTTTTACCAGAAAAGGCATAGAAAATGCTAATCTCCTCTGTAATGGACAGATCCTGTCACTGATACTGTTTTCAGTTTGATGCTGTAATACAATTATTATTGGAAGGGGTTTTGGTGCCTAAAATGCGGAAGCTTTACTTCACTTTTGTACACGGTTAGGCAAAACAAGTTTGACTTCAGCCTAAAGCCTTTCGGTCACAGTTTTGCATAATGGTGTTGGCTTACTTACCTTTGTATCTTTTACCTTTTTTGTGGAGTAAATTTGTTTGATAAAATAAACTAAACTAAACTAAAGAAACCGAAAAACCGAAAAAAAAAAAAAAAAAAAAACCTTGATATTACTACAAGACTGGAATGTTTTGTACTACTTTTATGCATGCCTTATAGTCCTATATTTTCTTTTATACCCTTTTTCCATAGTTTATTATTCATCATTATTACAAGTTTATGTTTCATGTTGCACACGAACACCGAAGGAAATTCCTAGTCTGTGAAACCATCATTGACAATGGCAATAAATACTACTCTGATTCTTCTGATTCTGATATTTGACCAGACACTGGGTCACTAAAAGTTCAAATATGCACTAATATCAAGTTAAAAGACATTTCAGTATACATGTATTTGACAGATGACGATTATTATACGTGATCTACATATTTGTTGTTACTCTTTAAAATTTAAACTTTCCATTTCCTCTCTGTAGTAAAGAAAACGTCCACAGACACACTCTGCGAATGCTGGTTCACCTTCACCACAAAGTCCTGCCTTCTTGCATGGAGACACTCATGAAGACACTGGAACCTCCCAAACAGGTTGACTATAATTTCATGGTCAAAACTGACCTTTCTGTACTTGTTTTATATGAGTTTACATTCATAGATTTGATGATGTCTATTAGCCGGTATAAAACTGTAGTTGTTTCCGACCCGTTACCAAACTGTTCTTGAAACCACTAACTCGTATTAACATAACATTAACACACACATTAATCTGAAACCGCACAAGCTGACGCAGAAGTTTCAGATCAACCAAAACTTTATGACTGTTGCTTCCTGGAGACCATTCGTGGCATTTAGAGTGTGTTCTGTTCAGGAGCCAAAAGAGCAAGCTTTTCATTATTATTAAATGTTACACCTAAGCCTTTTCATTTTGTTGTTAACGGTTTATAATAAGGAAACATGAATTTATGCATAACTCATGATGGATTTTTGAATGACTTCATCATAATTTGATGTGACTTCATTACCTTTCATGATAAAATATGTTTATTAAGGCAATGAATTCATTAATGATCATGAGTAATTAATCATGATGAATTATTTGAGCAGAAGACACTGACAGTGGGAAATCACAAACCTTTGCGTAAACTTACTAACAAAATAATCATGAGTTCACAATTACTGATGCTTTAAATCAGGGGTGTTAAACTCATTTTAGGTCGAGGGACGCAATTCACCTACAATAGCGGTTTGCATGCTGCATATAGTGTAAACAGATCAAATATTGACTAAACATTCATACATTCAATTAATTGATAATAATAATTAGCACTGTAATAATGCAGCACATTTGATTGACATTTTAAAATTGGTCAAAGCCCCACAGGACTGTAGCCTAATAAGTAATAACGGCTTACTGTAATACAAGCCTGTGTCACCAGGGCTGTAAAACACTAAAAGCAAAACTTTTACCAGTGACAGAACACTTTGTTTTTGTGGCTTTCATAATGGTACGCTGTCAGTGCCCTCTGCTGGACAGCTGTGGAATTCCTTCTGTTTCTTTTTATTTGGCTGCCCCCTAGCGGCTGGAGTGAACATTTAGGTTATTTCTTTAAACATATATAACTCCTGACAGGAACGGGCTAGAGACTCATTTTTTTTTACATGCTCAGAAATGTATGCTCTACAAGTCGCAGGCCGGATGAAATCATCTCACCGGTCAAATTTGGCACACGGGCCTTGTGTTTGACACACATGCTTTAAATAAATGACAAAGATAAATATAATATAATATACATGCTGACATATATTACTGAACATTGTAAATCTGCCATATTCGGCCTTTCTAAACTTCTTTAAACAACATTGTGAATAGTGCCTCGGTATAAAAGGCAGTTAAAATTAGATCTGAAGATCAAGAAACTATTTAAAGAGGCACTAAACCCCAAATCAACTTTTTTTAGCTGAGAATCAGTTAAAGTTGGTGTCTCATAGATTTGGCTACAGGTCCTTGTCACTATTTTGACATGGCAGTGCATATTAGTAGAAATCTTATTTTACTGCTAAAATACGTCAGTGTTGCTCCCTCTTCAGTTTGAACGACGACAACGCATGTGTCGTCGTAATTCCCATTGGAATTGGCTCTCACCGGGATGTATGACAAGGCAGCGTTCATGTCTACGTCAGTAGTCTGCACCAATGGGATGTCAGTGTCGCACACGCCCCGTAGCATTCCATTGGAATCTTCAAACACACACGTGGAGTTAGAAGAAATCTACAGATTGCACACTAGGGGGCGGCAAAGTTGCACATCACATTCATAATTCAAAGCCGTTTGTTTACTCTCAGATTGTAAATTTATATCAGAGCAACGATCCTATGAAGTTAGCAAGATGAAACATTTTAGGAAATACGTTTCCCAGAGTGCATTGCGCCTAACTAAACGCGTGCAGCCCCGTGTCCTCCTCATTATACATAATACACTACACCTGCCCACACTCACCCCCCTGCACCTCACCCCAAAGCCTCTGAGCATGCCCATATCGCTGCTGTGTTTGGGCTGTGTGTGTGGGTGGAGTAAGGCTCTTGCACGCCCATTTAGTCACCCTTTAAAAGAGTCATGGTTTTCCAATTTCCTTAATTACTTAATTTTACATACAATACAAAGGAACAGTGATGATGACAATGATTCCATTGTACCCTGATTATGAAGCGTTACCATTTTTAAAATATTTAAAACAAATCTCTCCTGGCTCAGTACAAACTTTAGCAGGTTCCTGTTCTGCACAGCACACAAACACAACATGCACATCAGGTCGACAACACAGGGCACTCACAAAGAGGAGGATGGCACTGGTGTGGCAGCGTTCGTCACTGGTGTGGCAGCGTTCGTCACTGGTGTGGCAGCGTTCGTCACTGGTGTGGCAGCGTTCGTCACTGGTGTGGCAGCGTTCGTCACTGGTGTGGCAGCGTTCGTCACTGGTGTTGGCAGCGATGGTCGTCGGCCAGATGTTTCACCATTAGTCTTTTGAAATGGTGCTTATGGTTCTTATGTTCAGGGGGATCCCATTCCAGGCCCTGGTGAGCTCACACAAAAAGGAGTTTTGACCGTAGGTGTTGCTGAAATTTGGTATAAGTAGGAGTTTGTTTGTGGTGAATCTGGTTGAACGCTCGGATCTAGAGCTGGGTCTTGGGACCAGAGTAGACAACTGATGGGCAACTGTTCACCAGATGGAAGTGGTACTTCATCCCACGGCTCAGCGCAGGAGTTTTCAACTGTGGTAAAATGATGATGACAAATAGGGCTAAATGATCAAAAATAATTCAGTTGAATTGTTGGAAATCACCTGTAACTCAGATGACAGTTTAAGTTGGTATCGCCATTGAATAAAATAAGTAATAGATTGCGTTCATGTTACATAATTCTATTTCAGTTGGAGCAGGTGCCAATAAAGGTCTATAGAAGAGAAAGAAAAAAGAAAATGGACAATTTTTTTCCCGTGACTTGCATTTGATAGTGTTTGGATTCATAAACCTGCCATATTATGCTTACGGCTGAAAGTCTTTTCTACTGGCCAACATCACACACATTTTCATTTCATCTTTTTATTTGAGCATCTGAATTTCACAGAATTAGACAAAGGTCAGCATGATAAGCAAAACATAAATAATTAAATATATACAAAGCAGATACAGTATGATGCCCTAAAGGAGTAGGCAGAAGCAAAAGCTTGTGAGCGCCTCCCCCTTTTGTATTCAGTTACAGTAGATATACAGTACATTCATTAGTTATGGTCAAGAAATATGATGTAATGATACTTTGTCTTGTTCCAAGGACATTTTAAACCATACTCTAGCAATATTAAGACACCCACGTAAAGGCTGAAAAACTCCTCCCTAGGGCGGAGCCTTTTACAAACTCATAGAATTACAAACTCTCTTACAAACTCTCATAAAATTACAAACTCTCATATAATTACAGATACCAATAACTACCATTAACCACTGGTCACCAATCTGTTTAATTTGTTCATTTATAATTAGTACTAAGTAATAAAATTAGATTAATTTGTTGTTGTTATTATATTATTATTGTTATTATAATGAGTATTAATATAGTCATGGTTAATTATCATCGTCAACTTGATTATTGTCACTGTTTAACCATTATGTAACACAGTCTGTAATTCATCTTGCTATTTCCTTGTTACCATCATTATCTTTTCAGCAGACTGATGTGTGAGCCCTGTTAAGTGAGGTGCGTTAAAAAGCTGAGCATAGGGCCAGCCATGAGGGGGTGGAGCCCCAAAACAACAGGCCCCGCCCAGCTGCCCTGACTAAGTGACTTCTGCGTATAGTTGAGAAGCAATAGTGATAATAATGGTAACAAGCAGCAACAACGGTGTGTCCTTTTAGGTTCAATTTTCACAAATACACAGGTTTGATTGTAACAAATCAGGTGAAACATTGGTGACGGCAGCTGCAGTAACGAATTGTACCTGCAATTATATTTGATTCGAGCTTCAACCTAGGAAGACTGCTCACCTTGTGAACAACTGTTCCAAAAAGATGGCATATTTTTCATGTCCATATTTACATTATATACAAATACATTACATTATGTTCAATGTTTTCAACTACATACCATCAACTTAGGTCTGGATTTCTTTTCAAGTATAAATCTCATATTTGTTTAATATGATAGTTTTGATTTGTTTCTTGAATGACACAATGTTTTTTGACTCTTTTGTTTCTTTTAAGTGCGTTCCTTCCTTCCTTTCACTGAGACGGTTCGCTCCATGTCTTTGGTTCTGAATCTGGGTTTCTTAAATATGTCAGTTCCTTTCAGATTATACTGACTTTCTCTTTTTTCAAAGTTTTCTTGGATGTTTGCTGGTAGTATTGTACTATTGGCCTTATACAAAACCTGATAAATACTATAATCCACAATATCGTAAAATTTTAACGCTTTGCAGTTCACAAAAAGAAGGTTAGATGGATCTCGATATCTTTTGTTATTTACTATTCTTAGAGCCCTTTTTTGTAAAATGAATATTGGCTGGGTATATGTTTTAAATGTTGTCCCCCAAATTTCTTACAAAATAAGTTAATCATTGTATTATATAAGGTGAGTAATGCTGAGTGGTTTAGGAAGTATTTCACTTTATGTAACACACCAATTGATTTAGCCAATTTTCCTTTTGTGTAATTTATATGAGATTTCCAGTTAAGGTCCTCATCAATAATGACTCCCAAAAATTTTGTTTCCTTAACCCGTAGAATTTCCAATCCGTCTATTGAAGGCATATTTTAATGCCTTCAATGAGAATCATGCAGTGTTAATAGTGAAAGAAAAGCTAATACATGACAAGTTTTTCAAACTTTTGACTGGTACTATACTGTTTATACAGTATCTTGGCAGCCAATGAGTTCATTTATAGTACGGCATATGACTGTTTCCTCAAAGCAATGCTTTATACAGTCCTTTTGAAATATTTTTAAGAACCTTTGCTTTATATGTTGTACTGTGTATCCCCCACCTCTGACTCTGGGCACTTCCTCTTGTTTTCTGTGCCACAGTGCAGTGAACCGATGAAAGAGCTGTACACCCAGCTGACGGAGAAACTCGAGGCCCAGAAGAAGAGTCCTCCTGCGGCCGATGAGCCCCCGTCTCTGGACCTGGGACTGCACCCTGTGACTGTGGCCCCGACCAGCTCCACACCCACCACCCCCTCCACACCTCGCTGATAATTAAAAAAAGGACTGAGATTTGAATTCAATGATACTGGGGACATTACTGTGTGTGGAAATGTAGGGTTTCAGCTGAGCTTGGAACAGTCTGCAGGCCTATAATGTTTGTAATGGTTTCTCCTGGCCACAGAAAAGGTAAAGTGGAGGTACACAACATCAGGCCCAGGGGTGAAATCCAGCATGTGTCCTCTGGCCCCTACATATGATTTTGAAAACCAACTCTTAATGTACATTCTAAAATAATGAAAATATTGTCAGTTGCTTTAAAATGTCCTGTAGGAGGACTTAAAATATCCATAAACCACCATATTAATCTGTGTGTTTACTGGCTTAATTTTGAGATTGTGTGGGTTTATGCAATCTATGTTCTCTTTTTCGCAACTGCACATTTAATCTGTCAATCTTGTTGGAGGCTTTGAGATGTCACTAAATGGTGCCTACTTCTACTAATAGAGGAGAACATCTGCCCCTCAGTCTCCAGTGTGAACAAGGTAGCTTTACTGTTGTTTGTTCTTAAAACAGATATTTTCATGTTATTTTGACTTGAAGCATTTTGACAGTGTCATAGTGGAAGACACTTGTAAATAAATAATTTAGTTATACATAACAATGACTCTTCCATTTCCTGTGAGAACTTGCAATAGCAGAGCTAACCTACTGTAGTTAACATTGAAGGTGGAAACCTCTAAAGGAAATGACTGCATTGATATGTATTTATAGATAAAGGCTTCTGTATAAACCGTGAACGCTGGAGCGCACTGGTACCACTTTATTTTTTTTTACAAAACAAAATTTAAAAAGTGATACTTTGTACTGGGTAAAACTGCTGATATCAACAGAACAAAATTGACTGTAAAATGTATATTTTCAATACTGTTCCAAAGGAAATTCCCAAATGATGTACTAAATATTCTTTTATCACTTATTTTAGCGGGAACAACCAAGTAACCAAGTAGGCTACAATCCAGAGTGGTGTGTTTACATGCATGGTTCTCATGTGTGTTCATTAACATGCACTGTCCAAATAAACAACAAATAACCATTTGTCGTTGCTCAGTGCCTTGCTACATTTACTTCATGGATCAATCACTACAGTGTTGACAGGATTTTCCAGGCCAACTGTATTTGTATAACACATTTTAACAACTGAAACCATTTCCTAAGTGCTGCACGGTCAAAGAAGACAAATTAAAAGGCAAGACAAGAAACAAATGAAAACACAGCTTCATTCAATAACTACTGAATAAAAGCAATACCATAAAATGGCAATAAGGAAAATCAATGAAATAATTGCGGGGCAGCAGCCCAAGCTGGCCGGATCACATTGCACCAGTCCCTTATAGCTCCTCCTGCAGGTCGGTCTACGGGAGGACGGCCCCACGATGCTCCTTCACCTTTGGCCGACGTAGCAGTCTTTGATGGTGTCATCATAAGGAGCTTCTGAACCGCTCTCGGTCTGACCCGTCACCTAGGACCTGTTTGCCATGAGAGACCCTACCAGGAGCATAATGCCCCAGACAACAGAGCTCTTAGGATCATTCAGGTGCTCAAACTACTCCTACCTTAAGGTGGTGGTTCGATGCGTATAAATAAGTCATGTTCTATGTTGATCGGTAAGGCTGTGGACATTAGAAAAATGTTTTATGGGTCCAGTTGGCCCAGGAGATGGAAAATAAAAGCTGTAGATACTGTAGAAATGTATTTTGTAATATATTAGTGCTCATTGCACTTTTTAAATATTTTGATACTAAAATATGCATCTATAAACATAAACGGCTATAAACCTGACCTATGTCCCATCTGCATTTATTTGCAATATATTTGCAATTTGTTTGAAAAAAAAATTGAAAACATTTTACTCCAACATTTCACCATACATTTGGCATGTTCTATGTAAACGCAAAACAAGATGGCCACTGTCAAATTTTGAGGACAAGAAGATTTTATCTAGTACCGTTTTGAATCCCATGGCAAAGTTAGTTTTTTTGTAAAATGCTGAGTTTACCATTAGAATATGTTTGACACAAATTTTCAATGCGACTTCACACCGCTATCCATTTCTGTTTCCTGAAAATATCAGGAATTCAGATTTGTTTTCAATTAATGATAACTTATTGAAGTCAAACCAATTTTTCCACCACTTGCAATAATTCACACAGGGGCGCCACTCTGGGGGGGCAGGGGCGCTGCCAGAAATTCTGGGCCCTATTGAAACAAACATTTCTGGGCCCCCTACATTTTTACGGATACAATTTAACCCAATAAACACACCACAAGAGATGTACTTAACACATTGCATTGGTAGAATACCTAAAGGTGAGTATAAAGCTTATAAAAATTAGAAAAACTATGGGAATTGGTACTTTTATGTTTGAAATTTGTACTTTTACATCTCAATTGCATTGTTCGGGTCCAAAGGTCCGATACAAGGTTTTGGGTCCGGATCAGGGCCTTTTCTGCATTTCCTCTTTAGGTTTTCATGCTCTAACTTTATGACCTGCTGCTGCTGCAACATGTGCTACTACTGTCTGCGCTACACCAGCGCAAGTGCCAGAGTGACAAGTGCTACGCTCTCGGCCGCGGAGGTGGAATGTACCATTGTGAAGGGGAGGGGTGTGACTGAAACAGTAAATACATCATTTGTTTGTTAAATATTAAATATATGGTAAAAACGGACAAAATGCACATTTTGTGCATGAGGGGCCCTTGCACATTTAACATAATAAAAAAATAAAATGAAAGGGTCTGCTCTTCTGGGCCCTTCATCAGCCTGGGCCCCTAGAATCGTCCTAACCTTCCACCCCCTTACGGTGCCCCTGTGGGTGGGTAAAGGGAACCGAGTACCCAGGGCCCAAGGCAAGGAAGGGGCCCTCTGAAGTCTGTTCGTAAATAGGCCTATAATCAGGGGGCCCACCAAGATAGTTTGTACCTAGGGCCCAAAATTTGGTGGAACGCCCCTGAATTCACCTATATCTTTTCCAGTACAAAAAAGATTTGTGTCATCGACAAACATAACAAATTTCAGCACAGTTGATAACGAAAAATTATTCAGATACAGTGCAAATAATTTTGGTCCCAGGACCGAGCCTTGCGGCACTCCACATATTACTTTCTCAAGTTGTGAGT
>OMNZ01038938.1:3129-15761 GCA_900303255.1 Lesueurigobius sanzi | reverse complement strand
CTAAACCAGGACTAAACCAGGTCTAAACCAGGACTAAACCAGGACTAAACCAGGTCTAAACCAGGTCTAAACTAGGAATAACCCAATGAACCCAGGACTAAACCAGGTCTAAACTAGGACTAACTCTTTAAATCCAGGTCTAAACCAGGAATAACCCAATGAACCCAGGACTAAACCAGGTCTAAACCAGGACTAATTCTTTAAATCCAGGTCTAAACCAGGAATAACCTAATGAACCCAGGACTGAACCAGGTCTAAACCAAGACTTTAAATCCAGGTCTAAACCAGGACTAACCCTATAAACCCAGGAGTGAATCAGGTTTAAACTAGGACTAACCCAATAAACCCAGGACTGAACCAGGTCTAAACCAAGACTAACTCTTTAAATCCAGGTCTAAACCAGGAATAACCCTATAAACCCAGGAGTGAACCAGGTCTAAACTAGGACTAACCCTATAAATCCAGGACTAAACTAAGACTAACCCTATAAACCCAGGACTAAACCAGGTCTAAACTAGGACTAACCCAATAAACCAAGACTAACTATTTAAATCCAGGACTAAACCAGGACTAACCCTATAAACCCAGGACTGAACCAGGTCTAAACTAGGACTAACTCTTTAAATCCAGGTCTAAACCAGGACTAAGTGCAAAAACACTTGTTCCATTGGCAGATAATACTTGGCAAGTCAAAATGACCCCCACATGAGGTCACATATTCTGAATTCAAGCTAATTCAACTTCAGAAATCACTTTTTGCAGTGTACCTTCCAAATTCGGTAATATGACAGAGCGAATGAAGTCCGCGCAGACTGCCTCACGCCGCTTTCCTTTTTGTGCTTTCATCGTTATTAGCGGAGGTTTGTTTGGATGGAGAGGAGTGGGTCAGTGAGAGCAGCAGAGTGACACGGAGCGGCTCGGTCAGAGAGACCCAACACAGTCAGGCTGATCCTGGAGCCACAATAGACACACAGCACACGGCTTTCAAACTGCCGCTATTTGGGAGAAATAACAAGGCGCAAGACTGGATTTGAGCAGCACGAGGAAACTGTGCACCGCGCATAAGTCTAGATCTAAAGCAGTCTGTTGATTATAGGCTTGTTATGGATGGAAGTTTGGGGTGTGGGTTAAGATTGGCTTGTCTATGTGACTATGCTAATACCGCAAACCTAAAGTTGTTAGAGCCATTACTTCCTGTCCATATTCATTTCCATTATAGCGGACATATCACTGTGTAGCACTTGAAACTGGAAACTGTTTTAGTTGTTTAAATGTGCTATACAAATAGAGTTGGATTGGACTGAATATCAGGCATATCTTAAAAACTGTTAGTGGATTGGATATATGGCTCTTTACAGAGAGCCAAGTCTTTGGGATCCATTCATGTCAAAGTGCCATCATTTGTCATTTTTATCTTGTTTTTTTTTTTTAAATAGCACCAGCTAAAAATGTCATATTATGAGTAGATATCAGGCACATTTCTTCAAATTAACCAAAAGGGCTAAAAAAAAAGCGCTATATAAAACTGATGCATTATTATTATTATTACTAAAACTGGACCGAACCAGGTCTAAACAAAGACTTTAACTGGACTAAATCAAATTAAAACTGGACTAAACCAAGTCTAAAACTTGACTAAACTACGATTGAACCAGGGCTAAAACTGGACGAAACCAGGTCTACTGTACATCAGGACTAGACCAGGGCTAAAACTGAGCTAAACTAGTGATAAACTCGGACCAGGGCTAAAACGGGACAAAACTGGACTAAACCAGGGCTAAATCAGGGTTAAACCTGATGAAACCAAATGGTGATGGAGATGATTTTCATTCCTTCAAAAATGTGTTTGAGTGAAATTTTGTGCCACAGTCAATGAAAAAAGACAAATAATTTTTAGTGCAAAATCTTCACTTGTGTCGCCTTCTCTGGTGTCGTACTGATCCTTAAAGAGGGACTAAACGGGCGTGCCAGAGCCTTACTCCACCCACACCAAAAATTTGAAATCTGCCGTGAAAGAGGCGTGTTCGTTTATCCAACTCCAACTGGCTACGGGGGAGGAGGGGAGGAGCCACAGTGATACCACAGCATTAGAGTGAATGGTGAGGCGTGGCAGAGCTGATGATGTCACCTTCTACCAACAGGTCAACTTCCACTTTCTTGGCTAACCGTGAAATTCAAATGGAATAGATACAGTTCATGAGTTCAAACTCTAGAGAGCATCGGTTTTAGGCATAAAATTACACTTTTGACCTAGTTTGCACTAAAATGTCAAAATTTTAACTATGTTTGACACCCATTTAAACAGTTTATCAGCAAAAAAAGTTGGTTTGGTGTTTAGTTGTTCTTTAAGTCCGTTTAGGATAAATCTTCATCTAATTGACTGAACAAAAATCCCGCTCTTTTCATAATCGGAATCCGGTTCGAACCGTTCACCTCAAAGAGCCATTCAAAATAGCCAATTCGGTCATGAATGTCACTAAAATCACTAAAACAGTCTTTCATTACGATGTCTGTGCATTGATGTTGGACATTGATATTGGATACGTGGGCAACGACCTGTCAACTGGGGCCCTTCTGTGGCGCCTCTCATGGATCTGAGGATGGATGGATTATACCTTGTTTGGACATTGCATTGCATGTGTTTGAATGAGTGTGAGCCCTATGGGACACACGGGGAAGTTTTTTTTTTGTGATACTGGGCTATACAGTAATAAATTAGTTTGATTTATTATTATCACAAGTACAATTTTTTTCCCACAGGTGCTCTTCAGATTGGGGATCAAGCAATTACTTTACTGGACCTTCATCAGGGCATGGACTGCATTAAAAGAGTCAACATTTTACATTTTATGAATTCAAATAGTGCCTCTGTGACCATGACACGATGCTCATACTTGTGCCGGGGCTGATTTGGCCTGGATCGCCCCCTACAGCCAAAAGTGGGAATCACATGGTAAAAATTAACTTTGGCTTTAATTTAACCAGGCTATGGTATGAGACAGAATGACTATAGAGCTGATCCAATATTGGATTATTGGCTTTAAAAATATGGATGACAGTTTGGGGGTTTGAACAAAGACGTAATTGTACCAGGAAGTAGAAAACGAAGCACTGCAGAAGTCAACATGAGAAGACCAATGCAAACAGGATTATTTCAAAACTGCTTGAATGAATTGAAATACTGCTCCAAGTCTGTTTTTATCATGGTAAAAAAAGTCGATTTAGCATGATACAGTATGTCTCCTTCACGGCGAGACACAGTGACTCGCAACATACATTTTTCATGCGGTGGGCAATTTCAAGATTTCTGTCTAGTTTTATCCCTTAACATCTTAGTTACATTGTCAAAATAGAAAAAGCAAACTCATCCTTCACGATGATTATCTCTTACGTAGTTTACCAGGAAGTGACTCCAGCGGCACCGCTCTGTATCCATCCATAAATATCGACATATTTGGTATCCACGATAAGACGCTGTACATCACATCTGCTAATATATATATTTATAGAAAAGATGCCAGATCTTACACAAATATAAAGCCTTTTTCTGAGTTCTCTCTTGCAACAGATTCTCCACTTTACCTACTGATTCTTAACTTTCCAGTCTTGTGCTTTAATATTTTCAATATTTCATTCCTAGCCAGATTTATTGAGTTTTGAACCCCGAAAAACAATACAAAATGTGAATTTGTTTGTACAGATTTATTCACTAATACTAGATTATAAAAATACAAAAAAAAACAAGATACCCCAAATCCTTTCTGAATAAATCGTTGCAAACTAATATGAAAAAATAAAACCATAAATTTAAATCCAGCATTATTCATAATTTGGTTGCTGAAAACAAAGGTAATTTTGGTCTTTTTTTTTTTTTACACAGAAAATGCCTTTTTTTTTTAAATATGAAAACAAAAACTTGTAATACATTTGTCCTCATATTTATGTCAGTAAAATAAACGTTTCAGATTAATTAGTAACATAGACCATTTTCTTATTTTAAGTGCCAAAATACTTCCAACTTATCTGCTCAAATCAAATGAAAATACCTATTTCACAACAATTTGACCTCTTTCTAGATCAATTTTAGCAAAGCTTTAAGAGAAACTTGTCTCCTCCACTTTAGTATTGACCTAATAAATAAACTGAACGTGACCTTTTTCATTCTCCCTCCGAACGCGTCCATCCATCTGGCTCCAGTGCGTTTGAAGTGCAGAGAAATGTGATCCGATGAGAGCAGCTCATGACTGCAGAGTATCAGAGGAGCGCTGAACGTGCTCTGTCCTCTGTACAGGCAGGGGGCGCTCTGACCTCTGACCTCTCTCTTGGTTCAACAGCACCATTTGTTTTACTGCCGTTTCACTGGTGCGGATTTGAAGAGTCTGGATACTGCTCTTCAGAGAGATGGCCTCTTTCGCTGGAGACTCTGACCTCATCAAAGGTGTGGTCCGTGTGGCGCCGGCTCAAAGCCCCAAATCGTACCTTCTGATGGCAGGGAATTCAGAATTTTTGCCAAAGAAAAAAAGGTGGTTTGAGAGAGAAGTGAAATAGGTTACCTAGAAAGGTCCTTCACTGAACAGAAATGGAGGCTTAAGATTCAGCTATCCTTCATTTACAGCAGCACTCTTGAGTTGACAAGTTCTTCAAACCAAACTGTGATACACTGTAGTTATTAATTTCAATGTTTCCCCACAAAATTCTCCTTAGACTATGGGGTCCTGGTGATCCTAAATGTAATATTTTCTGTTAAGACAATTATTTGGAGTTATAATCTCAGTTGCCTCAATTTCATTTGGAAATCATTGATCAGTATAGTATATTCTCTTTTAAAGGAACAGGCCACCGTTTTTTCCATACTGAGACATGTTCTTACCTGAGTTTGATGCGTACCTGTCTAGTCTTTGTGCGGGCTCTCAGTCATGCAAAAAGACCAAAGATGTTGTTAGCATTTAGCCTCTCCCATATTACTATGGAGCCAAATGGGGGTGAAGTTAGAAGCCACCAAGCTCCCTATTTAAATACAGTTATAGGAGTAGTTACACGATCCAAGTATCGTTACACAAAATTAAACATGTTGATTTTCTAAGCGGATAAAAGGGGTAGTATATTGTAAGGCATATGAATATCTTCACTCCTAGTGTTGCACGGACGTCGAAGTGCTCCTATAGGGTGTTATGCCTTACAATATAGTAGGGATGCACCGATACAGCTTTTTTGCTTCCGATACCGATACTTGGGGTTTGAATATCTACCGATATCAACCGATACTGTGAGATTTTCACAAACATATGCTTGTAGATGACTTGCAGTATTTGTTGTTTAAATGCAAAGAAGCTGCAGCAAATTTGCAGAGAGTGACAAATTGACTGGTCCTTGATGCATTAAATAGAATCTTCCAAAAAACAGTGATGTGATCATTAATGTATTATACATATGTTTGATCAGTGCTTCTGTAATGTGTTTCACCAGTGGCCAATATGAAGCTACTTTGTGACTCAGTCATAGTTTCTGTCTCAGCCTTGACTTGTCGATCGATAGCGCTAATGCGGAGAGCAAAACGAATTACATGACTGAATTCTACGAGAGTACAGAGCTTTAAAATGACATACAGCATGTCCATATTCACTTAAATTAAGTTGGTGAAAGTATTGGTTCGGTATCGAATACCCGATATTAGGTTAGGTTAGGTAAACTTTATTGTCCCCAGTGGGGAAATTTGTCTTGGGGTCATTGCCCGCAGCTGCCACACACACATCATACAAATACATCACAGGCGCAAGTTGCGCTCAGTACATCACAGATAGGCAATACAAATCAGCGCTTAAGGCCACATATCTACTTGTTCCTTTTGTTTAGGAGAGACACGGAGCAGGGGAGGAAAGAGAGCTATTGATATTTTTGCGGTATCGGCTCCGATATCCGATACCAGGATCGGATCGGTGCATCCCTACAATATAGTACCCCTTTTTAATATTATTATATATATATTTTTAGGCATTGGGGGGCCACCTTAGTCACACCACCTCTATTCACGGGAAACACTGAATTCACTCTCTCCATTCTTAGTAAGATACTATTGTAGCCACAGCTGCCATGGCATAGAGTGGCAGAAGCAAGGCTGCCAATCTGCTCCTCCGACCACATTTGTTCTCAC
The DNA here is from genome assembly GCA_900303255.1 of Lesueurigobius sanzi. Classification (NCBI taxonomy): domain Eukaryota; kingdom Metazoa; phylum Chordata; class Actinopteri; order Gobiiformes; family Gobiidae; genus Lesueurigobius; species Lesueurigobius sanzi. The sequence goes on along the minus strand of OMNZ01038938.1, from coordinate 9,610 downwards.
ACATTCATACAAATAGTGTTCGCTTGTAAAATGATGCCCAAATTATTATTTTTCTTTTTTTTTCCCCACATTTTAAGTGGTAAGACAACAATGAATTACTATAGGCTGCATTCACATGACATCACTACATTCTAAAGAGCCTATATCCATGATGATACAGCATTAAACTTAGGCTAGAAATCTGCATTTTGACAAGTTAGTTACTGCCATGGAACTTTCAGCTGCTCTTCACCTCAATTTTCAACTCTCTATTAAGAATGTTGTGATGTCACGTGAACCTATACAGAAGTTCTCAACTGGTATGGCTTCTCCTTGTAGTAAAGCATATGTTAAAAAAAAAAAAAAAAGATCAAATTGAACTAAATTAGTAAAATCACAAGTAAAATGTAACTCTTGCAATTTAAATTTATCATGTGTTTTTGATTGAAGCTGTGGAAGACCTCAGTGATTTTACGTTGGCCTGGATGGATATTGCGTCACCTAATATTGTGATAATGTGGAATTGCAGTCCTCCTTATCCAAGCAACATTTGATTTGTGTCTAAATAAATGTAAGCCCTGTCTGTGGCACAAACAGGTGGGCCTTAGACAAATGACTAGACAAATCGAAAGGCCGTCACATTACCCCAAACCCGCTGCCCTCTCCCCCCTCGCCCTTTCAGCCGCAGATGGCTCCGACCAGACGTGGGGTATAAGGTCACAACGTCTGGAGGGGGAAAGGATCCATGACTTTTGACCTCTGACTAACAGCATGGCGCTCGCAGACAACCCACAAGGTCAACTGTCTGGCCATGGATATGATGCCGGTGATCAAAGCCTTAATGCAATCAGCGACCACACACTGACGAAAAAACATGGAAGTGGCAGTCCCCCAGTCATCCAGGAGAGGGATACCATTGAACAGGTTGTTGTTCACATTATAGAACTCTACTTCAATACATGCCAATACAACTCAATGGGAGAGAAACAGTATTTGAAAGAAATTTACTTTTTCCCCCTAATTTAAAGGGCAAAACAACTTACTCCACTGGTCAAAACGACTCAAATGAAGGTAAAATATTACTAGTGAATCACTTTTATTCAGGGGTGTCCAAACCTTTTTCATCGAGGGCCGCATATTGAATTGTACACGGCATGAGGGCCACAGATCGGTGGCCAGTGCAACCAAAGATTCAACAGGGCTAATTGAAGAGAGGTTTAAACCGTTCCCAGCACCTGTATTTAGGTCTGGAACCTTAATGCAAGCTCACAATAAAATGTTAGTTTTGGAGGTTTTGATTGTGTCGAATAAGCCAATTTCACATCTCGAGCTGCGCGGTGCATTATGAGTAAGGTGAATTTTTTAACTACCAAGCAGCATCATTCAAAGATGGCTGAAAGCAACAATGGGAGCTATGATTTGGACCATTTCAATGGCTGGAAAGTTGATGATTCAAAGCGTTTTTGCTGTGTCCGTAGATTGACTGTTATGACCTGGACTGTGTACGACAACAGACCGAGATACACAGGGATATTTAGGACCGACAGCACATACTATATAGGGCCATAATGAAACCATAAAGAAGTCTCTGTAGCGCACTTTACTGCCATTGTAGCCAGGAAAATAGTTAATAATAATAATAATAGCTAAGCTAATATGTTTTGGGCACGTTTATTGTATTTATCTAGGCCAGCCGTTCCCAAAGTTGAGAATGTCACGGCCCCCTTTATACACTCAAATATCTCTTGGGGCCCCCTGATGATAACAATTCATGCTATGTAAAAGAAAATGTCATGGATTTCCTATGGTTTTTGCTGAATTTTACATACTGTATAATACAAGGAAACGGTGATCGTTCGGTAAAATAGATTATATATCAACAAATTAATATAAAGTTCACAATAAACTGATGTGAGTGATTTCTGGACAACCTTTGGGGGCCCACTGCAGTACCTCTGAGGACCCCCAGGGGGCCCCGGACCCCACTTTGGAAACCAGTGATCTAGGCTATTTATTTAACATGGACTTAACATGAGATAATTTGACTGGTGGCAATGTATCTGCTATATCTCACATCAACACTGTTTGCAAAATTGTCTCAGAGATTCCTGATGATTTTAAATGATATAAAAAGTGACAGTGAGCAAAAGAAATATTTCAGACCGGTCCCATGTCTGTCGTCCCCCTGTGTACTGCTACAGAGCAGCCGCCCTGAGCCTCGAAGTGTTCCCTGTTTCAACATATTGACAAAATAAAGGTGCGCAAGAAACTTACAATTTTGGTCTATCTTTTACGTTTGTCTTTCTTTTCTGTCTAGAAGTTATGAAGAAAGACAGGAGGTTTGTGGACTAAGTGTTAACCTTGCAATGGTGTTTTCTATCTGCCACAGTTCAAGTCAAATTCATTATAGCAGTTGAACATGGCACAAAGCACCGGCCATTCTACAAGTCACTTAAGGCTTAAAACCTTTAAACCAATGCCTGTAAGCCTTAGTTAGCTACCTGTACTAAATGGTTTGCTTGGTAGTCCGATTTTTTTTACTTGATTAATCCACGCATGCAATGTGCACTTTGTTTATTGTTAAACTTGCAGAAGAAAAGAGTATCATCTCTGGCGATGTGTGCCAATTCAACAGAAGCTTGTGGCCGCACCCCTGTTCTTATTAGTGTACAATTTCTGAATTTTAGTGATACCTTTTGAAAGAGCCTCATATCATTCTGTCATTCTGTGCTTTGTTCATGCGGGGAAGCTTCATGAAGCAGTGGAAGTTGATAAAATATGTTTAAATACAGCAATATTAATGTAAACATTACATTTTGTGGACTAAACCTAACTAAATTAAACAATGTTGTCAAAATGGCCACTGTACTTTTCATGTTTAGGACCCCTTCTTTAGATTAAACAAGTGCCAGTGTGCGTGCCGTGTGACTAGCAGCTAATAGCCCAATAATCCCGCAGCCCGGGCCCCTAACCATGGCTTCCTCCTCTGCATACGTGCACTCACAACATATAAAACACGCAGATCACAGGCCTGACGCAAGGCTGCACAAACAGACAGGAAGCACACTCCCTCTCCAGCTAATATAGAGGGGAGGAAACGTGGGCACACCCGCACGGACAATGAAAGCACACAGGCTCGAGGTGTGAACGGCTGGAAATGGAACATGGCACCTATATGCATTTAGCACACTGGTACCTGGGCTGGTATGGAGCAGAGACTTTATGTGGAAGCTAAAACTCGATAAGTAGGTCGATGATTATTACGTTATTACAGGGGAAGGAAAAAGGCTTGGAGATACAGTATGTGTACAAATACAGCAGTGCAACGACCACTGCTTATACTGTACCACTGCTGCACTGGACTTTATAAAAGAAACATCCTATATATTATGGAGTATGCACAGATTATGTTTTATGGAATGCCTTCTTGCAATTTTGCCCCAAAGCACTTAGAACTATAATGATACTGTAAATGTTCTCTACAAATAGACTTGCTTTCTCCAGAGTCTTGTGGCCCCATTATCAATCCTATGGGGGCCACCCAATAGTTTGCGTTCACATTACAGAATGCTATTTCAGCTGGAGGGCAGGTGCCAGTACAACTCTATAGGAGAGAAACAAGCGATAACACTTTAGATTACAGCCAGCCGTTCAGGTAACAAGAAAGTAATTACACATGTGTAGTTACACTTTAGATTATTTATTTATTGTTTATTTGGTTGGGACAGTGCGTGTTAATGAACACACATGAGAACCATGCGTGTAAACACACCACTCCGGATTGTAGCCTTGGGCTAATTCCCACACTCGTACACACAAACTCACTCTCATTTACCCTGATCTATTGAACATGTTTTTAGTGGTAGGGGAAACCGGAGCACCCGGAGGAAACCTACGCAAACACGAGGAGCACATGCAAACTCCTCACAGAAAGTAGCTGATGGCGATCTTTGGACTAAGATCGAAACGTCCTACACTTCAACTACAGAGTACAGATGAAGACTGAAGAATTTTTGCCTACGATCCACACAGAAAGGCCCTGTCCTGGCATGGGATCGAACCCGGGACCTTCTAGCTGTGAAGCATGAGCCGCCATGTAATATGCAGTTATGATGTACTTGCAAATTACGTATTGGGTCGTTTCCCCTTGTTCCACATTGTTCCACGTTGTTACTCTTCATTCTTCTCTGTTCCCTCTTGTTGTCCTTATAGTTACAGGTCACAGCTTCACTTTAGATTAAAGCCTGCACTTGGTTATTGGTGTATCCAATAACTAATGTACTCGCACATTAGTTATTGGGTACACCTTTGTTACATCTTTGTTACAACTTTGTTACAACTTTGTTACAACTTATACACATTTGTTACGCCTTATACACCTTTGTTGCACCTTACTTTATTGACTTATGAAGGACTATTGATTGACCTTGTACACCTTTGTTATACCTTGTACACCTTTGTTTCACCTTGTACTTTAACGTGTAATTACCTGTACTTTCATGTGTAATTACTTTCTTGTTACCTGTACCTACACATGGAACAGCTGGCTGTAATCTAAATCTGTAATCTGTTACCAAACAGGGTATGAAATATATATAGTATAATATTTGACTCATGATGTTGGTCAGTAAGGACTTTCTTCCATAAGAGACAGGTTTGTGAATCTAGTCACGATCAAATAATGATCTAGAAAAACATTTGGTGATTTTCTTTAAGGAAATCTCTTTCAAAAAACGTTTCTTTCTCATAGAGTTATATTGGCACCTGCTCCAACTGAAATAGGATTCTGTATTGCATTGCTTGAAAAAATGTAGACGAAAAATGTCTGCAAGCTGTTGAATATATTTTGCATATGGAAGGGTTAAAACTGAGCAGCTGGCAGAATATAAGTATACTTTCTCTTGCATTATCCCAAAACCTCTCCGTTATCAGCCTTCGGTAACCAAATACATGCAATATATCAAACTTCAGTCTATAGAGCTACGCAGGGCATGAAGTCACCGACCTTCCTCTTGTGTGTCTTCCATTGTGCCTTATGCCGTTCAGCTCACATCTCCTCTCCTCCAGCCGACACCGTGGACCACCCACTGACCCTGCGCCCTGTCCAAGATGGCAACAGATCAAGGTGCCCTGCCGCCACTTCTTCAACAGACAAGGGGTTTTATGTCCGTCATCGACCTCATCCGCTTCCAATCAAACCGGTTTACTGCCTTCATCTGACCTTTAGGCCCTTCACTCCGGACTCCTCGGCTGTATTTTGATATATTTGTAGACTCCCGTCGCCATCTTTCTTATCTGATCCAAAGTCTATAAGTCGGTTCCTTTATAAAGCTCCTATTGATCTGTGGCTGCGTGTGCGAGTGTGCACCGGGAGCAGATAATGAGTTTTTGATCTTGACCTTGTGATGTCTTCCTGGTTTCCTGATAGTGTGGATTTGATCATTCCGTGTAAGAATGAAAGACTTGACCTACTTTCAAAAGGAGGGAGAAAAAAAAAACTGGGCAGAAAGGCACGGTGTATTACCACTTACCCTTGAAAAAGAAGGTGCACTGTATGTGTGTGCAGGCTTTTAGTTATCTGGGAGTTTTCAAAGGTTTTCAAATCCGTCAACTGAACTGGAAGCTTCCTCTGATTTGAAAGAGAACTTCATGCTCATCTTCAGAGATTTAAATATTGTGTCATACATTTGTGAAGGTTCTCAGTCGTACAGGAGTTGTCCATCGTAGGCAAAAATTCTTCAGTCTTCATCTGTACTCTGTAGTTGAAGTGTAGGACGTTTCGATCTTACTCCAAAGATCGTCATCAGCTACTGAAGGTCTGGAGCGTGCTGAAGACTGAAGAATTTTTGCCTACGATTGTGTCATACAATAACTGTAGGGCCAATACCTGTAGGGCCTTAAAGGGAGAGTGTCAGCCATGCTTTTCTTTCTGCTGAGATCCAAACATTTCGTGCAGTTTTGAGAAAATTAATGTGCAAATGTATTTGTTGGATCGGTCCTAGGCATAGGTGAAACAGGCGGCTGCCAGGGGTGCCATCTGCTGGATGGGGTGTCAAATTTAGCTTTTTTGTCTGTCATTTTATGTTTTCATATAAAAGTTTGCCTACACATTTGGCGATGAGATCTAAATAATGGATAGAGCCACATTTAAATGGTTTTATTTTGATGTATTAGTTACAAAGATTTGTTCAGAGGGGATTTTCGATATTTATTTTAGTTTATGAATAATCTAGTTATTGTTTGTTTGGTTGGGACAGTGCATGCACATGAGAATGCATGTAAACACACCACTCCGGATTGTAGCCTTGGGCTAATTTCCATCTGTTGTCCCACACTCACAAACTCTCTCCCATTCATCCTGATCTATTGTACATGTTTTTAGTGGTAGGGGAAACCGGAGCACCCGGAAGAAACCTACGCAGACACAGGGAGGACATGCAAACTCAACACAGAAAGGCCCGGCAATCCAACCTTATAGCTGTGAAGCATGAACGCTAACTGC
>OMNZ01038936.1:7288-20215 GCA_900303255.1 Lesueurigobius sanzi | reverse complement strand
TTAATCACATGACATTTGGGAGAAGATGAGCTGTTAAGATACAAAAAACTCTAGGAATCTAGGAAATATTGTACAAATTTGCTTAAATCTAGACACACCAGAGGTAAAATTATTCTCATTTTAGGCATAATTTGCTTAAACATTAGAGTAGATATTGCTTAAAAAAGGGCTATAATTTAGAACATTTTGCTTAAATCGAGCAAAATCTTTCATTACATAAGAATAATGTCCTGAATTTCATCAATTCTTTGAGGATATATTGCTTAAATATAGCAGTTGATTTGCTTAAATGTAGTCTTTTTGAAAAATATTCTTTAAATAAGAATTCTTAGCAAGGAAAAAATGCTTACCCCATTGGCAGATTTTTTTGCTTAAAACAATACATTTTGTCTTGTTTTAAGATTTTTTTTCTTGTTTTTAGTAGGGCACTTTTTGCAGTGTACTTTTTAAACCAGTAAGCGGCCCATCCTACATACCCTTCCTTTAACACTCACTTCTGACGTCCTCACAGGAAAGCGAATGTCACCCCTTGTTTCGCTGTGCATCCAAAGGCCCATTTTAGGGGTTAAAAAGTCGATCGCTTGAAAGCAAGGCGCAGCGGGACACGGTGATCGCGGTGTGGGTGACCGGGGTCCAAGGTTAACTCTCTCAAATAGCCCCCTGAAGAGTACAGCGTCCGTCGGCATCTTGGGTCTTTGAAATGGGACGCGGCCTGGAGATGCTCGCACATTCTGGAGCGGCTTTAGCATACCAACGCCCGCCATCACACAGTTGTCGTGTCAGGTGTCTTCTAAGAGAGACGGCTATTTTTAAAGATGAGGGCAGGACCAGGCATTTACGGGTGCATTCGATCATCACATGGTCCAAATGATGAACGATCAACGAATTATCATGGCCACTGGATTACAACATACATGAAGAAGTAAGGCTGGAGTAGTGAAATGACTGATGCTTTGGGAATGCTAATACTTGGCGTCTAAAGTTAGTGCAGTCATTTGTGAACTGTAAGATGGTGGCATGCATACAACACTCCTTTCATTTAGCAGCTCCTTTGTGCATGGTGATTTTGGACACATTTTTGTTTTTGATGCCCCCGTCTGTATTACTGTGACAAACCTACTGGTTCAAACCTGCCTTTTATTATTATTATTATTATTAATAATCATTGTGCTACTGGAAATGTTGTTAGCTTTTCTGTATGCCAGTAAGCAAAAAAAAAAGCTAAATCTGGAACCCTACTGACCAATAATTTATCCCAATAAGTATTATTTTTTAAATCAATCTCATTACAGATGCAAATTTGGAACGTATCACTGAAATGCCGAAGTCTCTCACATCCTGTATTATTCTGAAACACACTTTATAACTTCTCTCATCCGTAATTAACAACGTTTAGTGGTTCACCTGTTGATGTAGCACAGTCCTTCTCAAATAGTGGGGCGTGTCCGGTGCGATGTCAGGGGGGGGGGGCACGTGTGATCCCGGGCCAGGAACATGCTTTTTTATTTAACAGCGAGAGAGACTGATAATGAGACAAACAAAAGTCTCCCTAAAGCTAAGACAAGGAAATATGCACTTTGACTACGATGGGACACGAGGAAAGACCAGGGGAGAAAGCCGACTGCGTTCTGCTAAAAGACGCCGTACCGGGAGGAAAGACATGAGCAAAAGTACCAGGTTAAACTCCCACTTTGAACATCAAGCGCTTCCTATACGCTGGTAATGCGCTGTGTGTAGGGCACCAAGTTCTCCGAGGGCACCACATTGATGACTGATTGAATGACTTTGCACAATATTTGTGCTGTTGTTTTTAATACAATTGACAAAACGGCCTTTTAGTTCAATGAGAACGATGAGGAAGAGTTACAGAAGCTTCTGTCAATGCGGCCAATGATTAACACACGGAGCTTAGAGTGATGCCCGTGCAGCATGTTTCCCCATTCATACAACAGACATAACGTAATAAGTTCATTAGAAAACAGAAGTTCAGACTCCTGCCTGTGGTGTTCTCTGAAGCCTGTAGTGTTCTCTGAAGCCTGTGGTGTTCTCTGAAGCCTGTAGTGTTCTCTGAAGCCTGTAGTGTTCTCTGAAGCCTGTAGTGTTCTCTGCTGAGAGACGAGCAGAAAGAGGGAAGCGAAAGTGGTGTGAGCGAAGCGGAGTGCGGCTTTGATGCAGGGGCGGAGCAGAGAAACTCAGGTTCTGGGGGGCACTGGGGGAGCATTAACTATTAAATTAAAACAAAAAAAAAGAATTCAATTATTGCATCTAAACCCAGGTAATTAGACCAATTTCTACAATTATTTTTGTGTATTTTCTATTATTATTATTTATTTATTTTTGGGGGGCAAACTGTTTTCTTCTTCCTAAGGGGGGGCGCAACAGAAAATAATTGAGAAACACTGATTCACAGGTTTCTCTGATTGGTTAATTCCCCTGTCAATCATGCCCATCAGAACTCGTGAAGATAATGGCAGGTTCTTTCCTTGGATCAGTCTGAAGTGTCTTCAGCAGGAGACCACAGCTACAGTCCATAACGCTGACTGTGTTGTTGAGTTGAGGGATTGCATTGGAAATTTGTTGCAGACCGATATCAGTAAAATCTTTTAAACTTTGCCTGTTAATTGCTTGCACATATTCAAGGTCCATTAAAGCATTTCCACTTATGCCTTGTAAACATGCAAATGAATGCGACTGGTGACTTTTGGAAGCAGCTTTCACCTTTTTTGGATTTATACTTTGGTAATTAGCTCTTGATAGACGGTGAAATAGCATGCAATGAGCAGACTAATTCACAATCACACATTTGGGATGACACTGTCTGAAGGGCACTTGTGCTAATTGCAGCCTAAAAAATGGCCGCGCAAACAGAGACGTTCCCTTTCAAAGGGGGCACCATGTCACTGTGTTCGGTGTGGCAAATAAATTAGTCATCAAAAGTCACCAGGAGATGGGTAGTTAACCTTTATCTCCATCAATGTTTGATTAGGTGCCCCCTTTTTGAGTCCCTCACTGAGCGGAAAGCACTAAACACTGGATTAGTGTGATAAATGCTACATGCCACATTTTTTAGCTTTATAGGATCATTTGAACCCCTTAGCATTCTGTCCGTAATGTTTAGAGGATCTGTATTGAATGACAATGATACAAGTGCATACCATCTCAGAAAAGTACTGCCGGCTTTGACAAATTGTACACATGGATAACCACAAACACGCATTTTGTAAATTTGCTGGAGCATCGCGTTTTTAAAGTAATAAAAAACGTAGCATTTATTTCTGTGATGTGGGGAATACACGCAAAATGGCTTATCTTGCTATTGCTGGAAAATCACTTAGCGCCGTCCCCATGAGGCGTCTCTTAATACAGTTTTGCAGATTACTCACTATAAAACAGCCAAAAGAAGCAGAAACAAATTAAACAGGCAACATTAATGCTGCAAGGCGCATTTTTACGAAGCCTGACTATAGCTCCTGGTGGACGGATTTGCGTTCTATACAATCCCCCTGACTGCCTGTAATGACATTCTTGCGCTTATGTCCCTTCCAGTTACTGCCGCTTTGAAAACAGGTCCCAGTGACGGATTCAAAGTGAACTGTCTTCTTTACGTCGTCTCGCTCAGATTGGGAGAGAAAGGTTGCGCTCGGGCAGAAAGCAGCTGGCTAATCAAGACTCTTACCTTGGCTACAAGCATATCCTCACTTCCCATAGCTTCTTTTTTTTTTTCCCTTTTCCTTTCCTAGGATGCCTGAAACCACTTACAGCAGTCGTATGACAGGATAATACGGCCGAACTTGGACTCATTAATATCCGCCGTTGTCAGCACCCACATGAGAGGGAACGCTTCGTACAAAATCAGGGGGAAAGCGAAGAGAAGCGGCTGCGAGTTATGCCCCTATGAAGCTTTTAAAATTGACCCTAAAATTACAGAGTACGCAAGAGCACTGCTATTTCTCCATTAAGGACGTTCAAAGAAATGTCTGGAGTGTCAGTGTTAATATAATATCGGGATTGTCGGTAAAATGTTCAGCTGCTTTGTGCAAATATTATTAAAAGGCACAATATTGAACCTAAGCAGACGTGGGTTCTGAGTTATGGATTATGTATGGTAATGCATATCCTCTGTATGTGAAATCAGATATATTCAGCTGAGTAACTTTTGTGCAAGTATTCTTTCTCCCTCTCTAGTTGTTATTGAAATATCTCAGAATGCTGCTGCCTTTTTCGCTCTCTCTTTCTTGTGTACAAGCCTGCACCGACTCATTAGCAGCAACACAATTTGCCGAGCCGAGTCAGTCATGCAGACGAGGAGAGGCTCAAATTGATGGGCTGCGTCACCTCGCATTATCCCTCACTGCGAAGATTAGAAAGAGACGACCGCCCAAAATTCCTAATGATTGTAATGCACTTCTTGATGAGAGGCTGGTGGAGAGAGACATGTGTGCGACTTGTTTTTGTGATGTCGGCTGAAAAGACTAAACGCAATGGTGGAGAAAAGCGGATTTAGATGTAACAGAGATGCTTAAAAAAGTGGTATCAGGATTGTAATGAATGTGTTGTTCTCTTGTCGAAAGCATACCTGGAGTGTTATTTCACTTCACAGTTTTGAGTAATCCTGTTCACTTTGTTTGTGTCTTCTTTCATCTATATTTTCTGTATTTGGTTGTGTCTTTGTTGTAAAAGTTGTAAAAAAAACAAAAACCAAATGATGTTTTTTGGCCTCCACTATGCACCACACATCAACTGTATTCGTGAATGGCCAATAAAATAAACAAAGAAAATTGAATCACCTTTTAAAGGGTCCTTAAATGGAGGCACTTTTCTCATTCTGCAAAGTCACACCACATTGATTTGGTTGTTTTGATTTGCAAGTATGCAAGAAAACTTTGTTTGAACGATTTAGCAAAAGGGTTAGCAGTGGGTCATGCATTTTTAGTGTGGAACACTGTCACAAACTATTCATTGCAAGATCAAATGCAGTTGTTCTGTTGGCATAATATGTCTGGATTTCCATGCAAACAGAATGGAATACATTACACTTTGTTGAGGTTTTGTCTTACTTTTACGTCACGGAATACAATTTCTACTTCAACCGAGACTGCACTAATCAAAGTATTTAATGATATCCATTTGAATAATGATGCTTCTAATATTACAGTACTAATATTATTGGATCTCAGCGCTGCATTTGATACAGTGGATCACTGTATTGATCGAACACTTAGACAAGTGGGTGGGACTCAAAGGCTCTGTGTTAAACTACTTACAACACAGGGAGTACTTTGTTTCAATTGGTAGTCATCAATCAGACTTAACCAAGATTACATGCAAGGTCCCACAAGGCTCTTTTCTTGGACCACTCTTGTTTAGCATTCACATGCTGTTCCTTGCTCAAATTATTGAGCATTATAATCTGTCGTGCCATACCTATGCAGGTGTCACCACAAGACTTGACTTACTTGAAGACTTACTTCAATGAATGGACACGTCAAAACCTTCTTCAGCTTATCTTAGGCAAAAATTTCTTCAGTCTTCATCTGTACTCTGTAGTTGAGGTGTAGGACATTTCGATCTTACTCCAGAGATCGTCATCAGCTACTGAAGCCTGGAGCACGCTGTGAGTTTATTAAGGGTGAACCAGTAGGAGGAGTTAACCTCTAAGTCCCTCCTCTCTTGGTACTTTAAATGGCTTGTTAGCCGACCTATTGTTTCCCCTTGGGCTAAGTTCTAAGTCAGGGGACCTAGAGAGGAGGGACTTAGAGGTTAACTCCTCCTATTGGTTCACCCTTAATAAACCCACAGCGTGCTCCAGGCTTCAGAAGCTGATGACGATCTTTGGAGTAAGATCAAAATGTCCTACACTTCAACTACAGAGTACAGATGAAGACTGAAGAATTTTTGCCTAAATTGGACAACTCCTGTACGACTGAGAACCTACACAAACTTCTTCAGCTTAATTATGATGAGACCAAATTTATTGTTTTTGGACAACTGACAAAAGTTAGTGCCTACTTGAATTCTATTGTTTTCTGAAAGTAACAAATCAAGCTGAAAACATATAGCACAAATGTGTTATCGAAGCAAGACTTGGGAAAACTTAGTAAACTAGATTATTGTATTAGTGTAATAACAGGCCTCAATAAAAAATAGATTTAGCAGCTGCAGCCAATACAGAATGCTGTGTTTGCAAGACTCCTTACACACATTACTCTGGTTGTGCGATCTCTACATTGGCTTCCTGTGAGCCATAGGATAGATTTTAAAATGTTACTTTTAGTGTACAAGGCATGGAATGGACGTGAATGTGCTTGCTTGTCTGTGAAGTGCTTTGTATTTCTTTGTTGTGCATGAATAGTGTTGCCACCTGTCCCGGTTTTACCTGATTGTCCTTCTTTTTAATGGCCTGTCCCGGGGGGAAAAAAATATTCTCCCGGGACAGTTCCTATACTGTATATAACCTTTTACCTGCCCACTAGCGCCCCCAGGTGTCTACAATCAAAAACTGTAGGAAATAAGCCAAAACAATAAAGACTGGACATTTTATTTAAAGCAATTAACTGAATAAATAACAACATAATGGTATTAATATTAATCAAAAATATTACCGTTGAGGCAAAATAATATTATTAGTAAACAAATCACAAGGTTATGTCCAATTTTGCTATAGAAGGGCATTTTTTTTGTCTTGGGTTAGGTGTGTAAGCTTATAAGCAAAAGGGTCCATTGGGTTGCCGAAATGTCCAGGTTTTTTGTCAGGCACAGGTGGCAACCCTATGCATGAATGGTGCTGCATTTGCCTTGCCTTCAAAATCCTGATGTTCCTCTGAAGCAGATTCCTGACTTCACTACATTTGGGTATGAAAATGAGGTATTGAGGTGAAAAGTGTCACGCTCTTAGTACAGACCTGTCAGAAGTTTTCAGTGAATGTGTGATAAATTCTGATGAATATTTTAACTAAAGCCACTTTCCTTTTCGAGCCTGTCCTCGAAGCACTCCACCTCTCGCTGTTAATTAATTGCGTTTTGAATAAACCACCTTCAGTGAAAGCCCTGTCATGCTTCTGTTGGCATCAAGACACTGTGAACAGCTCTTCATTTTCTCCATCGCATTTTATTATGAATCATCCTCCTCTTATTGATTTTTATATATATAAATGGAGCACTGTTAATTAAGACCAACTTGGGAGCGGTTTGTTTTGTTCAACTTGAAGAAATAAATGCATCTCCATGATTGGTATTATGGTGTGGAAAGAAACTAAATACAGCTAGTCCTGTTTTAGCTTTTTCAACATGCCTCAATTCTATCAGAGTTATTAAATAGGGGGAAAATATTGGAACATTTCTGGTTGGCAGTAATGGGTTTGACGCTCGGGCAGTGCAGTGTAGTGCTTGCATGTTCTCCCCCCGTCAGCGATTAGGTTTCCTCCAGGTGCTCTGACTTTGTTTGTACTCAAAAGGCTTCCCTTTAGGTAGCCTCGGAAGCTACGCAGGGCAGGGCCTGGTCAGTCCTTGGATGGGATACAGCCGGGGGAATGCCAGGAAGCCTGAGTGAATGTAGTGTGGCGCAACTGTGGCCACAATAGTAGCTTAGCACCACCAAGTATGGAGTCAATGAATAATGCCATGTAAAGCGTCTTTGAGTGTCCAGAAAAGCACTATATAAAACCAATGCATTATTTTTATTATTAGTTTATTATTAGTCCTTAACCTCTTAAGCCCTAGCGTCCCCATTTTTGGGGACTTGCCACTTTTAGAGACAATCCTTGTTTATTTTAATCTATTTTTTAAAAAGTGTATTTTTTTTTTCTTGGAAAAACTGTATTTTATGACCAAATATATAAATAGGATCCAAAATTGTCAATTACAAATTACAAATTTGAATTTTATTGGCCAAAAAGTGCCAAATTGTGCCCTATTTATTATAATGGGATTCTGCCAAGACTATTTTAAATCGAAACCTCAATAACTTTTCAATTATTTATTGTTACAGATAAAAAGTCAATAATTAGCTGTAGTTACTATTTATGATGTTTATTTGCTTCTTTACAATGAAAACAAGCTGCTGACCTGCTGTAATGTGTGTTTTTTTTAGGCGGAATTCATATTTTCTGTCTTTCAGCCTCAGTTACTCAGGCCCACTATGATTTTCCTGAAAATGTTAACATCTACAGGCTCCCCATAGACGTTCATATCATTAGAGAGCAATATGAACATTTTAGACATTTTACAAGCTGTTAAAGCCTTCCAGAGTATATGTATACACAGCAGGAACCTATAGAAGATTTAGTTTGGACCTATAGAAGTCTTCTACTATAAGTGGACTACACTTTATATCCCAGGTATAGTCCTGTTTACCTTTGGTGGTGCTCGGAATGACACAAATTATCTTGGATCGTACTTGGTCTGAAAGATTTGAAGGGGATTGTGAATGTATATTGTACATGTTTTTGTGATAAGGGAATCCTATGCAGACACTGGCAGAACATGCAAACAAGCACAGTCCCTTGTGAAACGCCTTTGTGTCTGTGAAAAACGTTATACAAATTCATTTCCTTTCCCTGCCCAGTCTGGGAAACAAATCCAGGACTTTTCTGCTGTGAGGCTGGAGCTCTAACCGCTGTGTCATTGTCCGGCCCCTTTCTTACTAAGCCAGAATAGTCCATCAAAATACATCAACGCAATATTCATCACTGCTGTTGCACGTCCCTTCAATGTTGTGCAGCTCTACGCCAATATATCTGTTGAAATCATCAGAGCCGTGTCCATATGATTTTGTACTTTAGATCCTGATCCTGAACAGAACGCTACCGAGCAGATAAAATGACATCGCTGGTGTGAAGCCCCAACCGTAAAAGTCGTGTGAACCATTCGCAGCCTGTGATTTGAGGTCGATGAGCGCAGTGCGGTGCGTGCTCAGCCGCGGGGAGCCGGTGAAGTTCGGCGGGGGGTGCTAATGTCGGGAAGGGGGGGGAGGATACCCGTACGCTCGTGTTTAAGCCACCCCAAGTGATTCATTAAATAATATCGGCGACCCAAGGAGGGGTTTTGGGGGAGGAAACCACAGCCGCAGGCATCCCCACCACCGCATTCCCATCTACCATTAACATTAAAAGATGAGAAAAAAAGCCTCGCCTCAGCGACTTTCCCTGATTTCGTTTTGTCTGCTGAAACATGCTTGGATCTTTGGACAGACATATTTAAGCAGAGATGTGGAATGCAGAGGTCGGCCTATTAACGTGTTTTGTCTCTCATCCCGGGATAAGTCTTGCCTTTTAGAGCTAAATGCTGTATTAGACCATGAAAAGCCCTCGGTTGTAAAGTGCCAAAGGAGCTACCAGTTTGAGGCTTCTAATCTGGTTGAAACCCGATCTGAACACGGGGCTTTTTTGTGCACCATCGGGCACACACAGTCACTTCAGCCCCCAGAATCTGTGGTCTGCATTCCCCCTGTCACAGATACAAGCTGTCTAAATAAATGCATGCTTTCTGCTTCTTTATTCTAACTACTTTTATTGTGGGGGCTACTGGTGCCACTGTGCCATCATGTGACAGACATAGTTATGAACATGCACCAATACAGTAGCTGGGGTGCAGAGCAAACCTGAAACAGACAGCGTACTGCTACCACCGAGAGAAGCAAAGATAACAATGAGTTTTGATTGGGTTGATAAAAATAGGAGCGTTGCTGCTTGTGATTACTGAAGTGAATGTGTCTAACTGAAGAAACACAGAAGTTGTAATGTAGGCACTATCAGAAGGCATGTTGGAGGTTGGAGTATGGAGGTTTTCACTCCTCTGTTAAAGTGGTGGACGTGCTTGTTCAAAA
This sequence comes from Lesueurigobius sanzi, assembly GCA_900303255.1. Classification (NCBI taxonomy): domain Eukaryota; kingdom Metazoa; phylum Chordata; class Actinopteri; order Gobiiformes; family Gobiidae; genus Lesueurigobius; species Lesueurigobius sanzi. The sequence continues at coordinate 10,392 of OMNZ01038936.1, read as the reverse complement.
GGCACATTTACAAAACAATAAGCCATAGGGAGCTTTGTTTAGTAACATCTTACCAGTCATACACTCAGACAGCAGCTGGGGACCTGTTAACAGCCAAAACGCGACATACTCTTTGTCAGGAAACAGCTTGCTATTGCTACTGCTATTACCACGTGTTTATTCCTGTGCGGCAGTGGAGAGCTCTCAGTCGGTGCTTGTACTGTGTGCCGCGTGTCAGACAGTGTAACCTTGTGCATAAGTGTTTGTGAATGGGGTCAGAAAGGCCGGAGACAACATCTGCTCCAACAGAGGTCTCAAACACTCAAAGCTGTCAATGCATTTATACCACTTCCACATTTAAATATCTGAACTGGGCATCGACGTGTTCAGAACGATCGCAGCTGACTCTGTGGGCTACATGCGGCTAGTGTTGCTCAACTGCTTCTGACATGTTGGGACCACTAAAATGTTAGGGCCATTGGGAGTGTGAAGTATGCATTATATTTATAAACACTGAGGATAAAACACATTTATTAATGTCCCAAATGTTTTATTATTAGATCACTGCATCAGAAAGAAATATGTATTCAGTTGACATATCAAGTTATGATTTTCGGACCGTGACAGTAAAACAACTGTGTACGACTAGCTTCGAGGGGAAGGTTAAAGTTATGAAGTTTGCCCGTTTGCTTGTTTCAGTCCTTTCTTCGCATCTAAAATGTAAATGTAGACAGCGCATTCCCTCGGTGTCTGGCCGCTCCTCTGTGAATGCACCTCTTGTGTCTGAAAGGGATTTTGGCGGAGGCGGTTTCCTCTCCGTTTTCTTACGTTGACACTCAGTCGTATCTTGACTCCTCCCTCGTGGGCAGCCAGCGATAGTGCGGCTCATACAGTCGGACTGAGCAGAGCGTGGCTAGTAAAACCTTGAGCGCGTGTGGTGAAACGGACAAGTCTAAAAGTCGGAAAAGTCTAAACTGATGTGTTTCGTCAAGAGAGAAGTTGGGCCTGACTTTACTGAGTTTCATGAAACAGCCCTCAGTTCCCACAAGGTAGAGCTCACCAGTGTTTTTGTTAAACTCGGCGCAAACAATACATTACAACTATTTAGAAAGCAATGTCTAAAAACAAAAATAATGGAGAGGGAGCAGGGCTGGATGCACTATTTGGGCCGGCCCAGGTCTGTCATACAAAAAAAAAGCAGCGGCCCAATTAGTTGCCAAGCAACATCAGTGCAGTTAAGCGCGCAGGCCGAAAAGACACATTCCTCCAGCTCCTCCCCTCCCGTGTAGTGCTGATTGGTTTAGTCCACAGATCTCAGTCCAGAGTCCACACAGACGGCCGCGCAGTGCGGGCTGTCGTCAGCCTGGGCCATGCAGCTGCAGCAGACAGCGTGGCCCGTTTTATGTGGTTGTTGGTTAGCTAAATATCAAAGTAAATGTGGGACTGGACTTCAATGGTCCACAGATGTTGTCATCAACAAAATATGATGAGCAAGAGCACCAAAAAGACACAAAACAAAGCTGGAAGTTGTGCCAAAATGATGTAGGCTATTTATTTCCAGCGGCCAGTGCAGGTTCACACAGGATCAGCCCTCACCTGAAACTTTACATTCTAATGAATTAAAGTGTATGGAGGATGCAGTTACATGGTTTCTCCACTAGAGTTGTCTGGTGCACTTTATACCCCTCCGTTAATATGCTGTCTTCAGTCATGGTTCCCAGATAATAACTTACACAAGCAGGTGAGCACATTTCTTAGATACAGGCTACTGTTAGTCATGTCTTTCACACTTAACATTGAGGGACGTTTTTTTTCTGCCAGTCCAGCCCTGAGAGGGAGGGCAGGGAAAGTACAGAGTTCAGCTTCCTGACTGCCTGGTGGACTCAGCTGTCCTTCTGTAGGTTGGCTCTGGTCTGGTGACTTCGTAGTCTTCTCCCTGCCTAAAGGTCACACACTATTACAGTGTGATCACCCACTGTGCACCTAGTGTGTCGAGCGCTTTGGACTGTTCTATTATCATAGTCTAAGAAACACTAGCAGTAAGTATCGCCTATTTTGTCAACTAAAATGTAATGTTAAAAGTTAAATGAGTTAGAATAACTAAGCTGCAGCCACTTGGATGTAAACAGTTTGTATAAAACCATGTCCTTTTGGTATTGTTCAGTGCAGGGATCAGTTTCATCTAAAAGTGAAAGGGACTCAAAAACTAAAAAACTAGCACATGGCTAGACTGGATCAAATCATTGCCTTCATCAGGGGAAACTTGACAGGCTTTTCATAATTGGTTAACTTTTTGAGAGCATCAGGCTTTGAACCATTTAGTGTCTTCAATAGTAATATCACTTTTGTTTCTTGATACTTTCACTGGTTGCATTCTTTTTTCACCTTTTCTCGTAGTGTTTCTATTGCATCTACAGTATGGTCCTCATAAAATGCCAAGTGCTGTATTTGTGAGGCCCCTCCAGTTGCTATGCCCCTTCATGTTTTGTGCGCCTGACGCTTGGATGCTGGATTTGTCCTATTTGCTTGTAAATCTCTCCCTATTAGGCCTGCTCTTAGCACTTATTGTGTGGTCTCCAAACTGCAACATCCCCGGACCCCACCCTTTGCTCCAAAAGCCAAAACATGTCACAGACGCGAGAGGCTTGACAGGAAAGCGTTTCATTTCATCAGCAATAATTATGCCGCGTTCGAGAGGAGACCTTCATCCCTCACATAATGAAATAATGACGCCTAAACGCAGCTATCCAAGAGACACCAATTTGATTTTTTACAGATGTTTTTTCAAAAAGCGACTTGATAATTGTCTTGAATGAATTGGGGAAAGTACTCTCAAATTATTGCTTCACTCGAGAGTCACTTTCTGTGTTTCCAGGATGCAAAATTGGTGATAAGGTCGGGGGTGAATTCAATTTTTCTTTGACAAATGAAAGAAAACATACTTGCGCAGTCCCTGAAGAGGTTTTTGATTTCACGTGGAGATTTAGCAGCAAAAGATAATGGATGATAATATGGTTTTGCTATGACCCTTTCATGACTTTCCCACAATGCTGTAGTTTGCTTTGCAGTAGACCCTGATGTTTTCAATGTAAAGAAACTGGGAGAGTGTTTACTTGGACAGATGG
>OMNZ01038934.1:2693-13739 GCA_900303255.1 Lesueurigobius sanzi | reverse complement strand
AGAGAGATAGGAAGGAGAGAGAGGGGGGGGAGAGGGGGGGGGGGGAGAGGGGAGAGAGAGGGGGGGGGGAGAAAAAGAGAGGGGGAGAGAGAGAGGGGGGAGAGAGAGAGAGAGAAGAGAGAGAGAGAGAGGGAAGGAGAAAGAGAAAGAAGAGAGACAGTGAGAGGAAGGAGAGAGAGAAAAAGAAAGAGGAAGGAGAGAGGGAGGAAAAGAGAGAGAGAGGAAGGAGAGAAGGAGGAAGAGAGAGAGGAAGGAAGGAAGGAAGGAAGGAAGGAAGGAAGGAGAGAGATAAAAAAGGGAGAGAGGGAGAGGAAGGAGAGAGTGAGGAGGGAGAGAGACAGATACTTTCACCTTGATTTGCTTGGAGAAAGATTGAAAATATGTAGCAACTGTTGTCTAAGTATTCAGAATACAGTACACTGACTGGGCAAAGTAACTGAATACGTTACAAAATACATTTTAAGACAAGTATTAAGTATTCTGTAACTGAATACAATTTCAAAGTATTCTCCCCAACACTGCAAATAGATCACCTAAATACATTTTCAAAAGCAACAACATAGCATCAGGTATAAATTATGTTTCTTTTCCATCCATCTTCTTCCGCTTATCCGTTGCCGGATCACAGGAATCACATTGCACCAGTCCCTTATGGCTCCTCCTGCAGGTGGTGGGTCCAGGGGAGGACAGCCCCACGATGCTCCTTCACCTCTAGGTCCTGTTTGCCATGGGAGACCCTACCAGGAGCATAATGCCCCAGACAACAGAGGTCCTAGGTTCATTCGGGTGCTCAAACCCCTCCACCATGATCAGGAGGCGGTTTGAGGAGGGGATCTTTCTTTTTGAAAACATCAGTGAAAACATTGCTCATCGTTTTTAGCTAATCTATATCAGGCTTGGTCATGCGTTGCGGGCTGGATGAATGGGCTAGGCGGGCCGCATTTGGCACCCGGGCCTTAGTTTGCCCACTGTTGAAGAGATAGCTTACTATTTTAGGTTAGGGTCATCATGGCCCATGTCTAGATTTCATACTGAATTATCTCAAAGTTGGAATCTCACAAGACGTAGATCTGTAGCTCTGGTAGATGAGCAGTCCTGTCCAAGTAGCTCGCCAAAGGCTTTTTGTATACGCTTGAAGAGTCAAATTTTAGATGCATTTTTTGTTCTGAACAAAATATCTCCAAACATTTAGGTGAATATAGCATAGTAGAAAGCGGATACAGTCATTTTCTTTGATTGTGTTGAATTATCATCTTGGCAGCCCTATTGGCCTTCTTACATGTGTTTCTTTGAAGCTTAAGTAGTTCACTGCAATTTTTATTATGCAAAAGTAGGTCACATGGTAAAAAAGGTTAGAGACCCCTCACGTCGACATTTTCTAAAATGAACTATTTCATAAAATCATCCACTTACAATGGCATGAACAAACGTTGCTCTGATGAGCCTGTCCCTCCAGACTGTGATACAGTGTGGAGTCTGGCTGTGTCTGTGTTACCGTGATCCCTTCAGGCCAACTTCCATGGATCCAATTGTGACTATAAACACAGGAGGAAACAGTAGGGGAGGAGACAATGCAAGAGGACGACAAGAATGCACGTGAGGAGAAAGGCCCCAGTGTCTCGTGATTTTGGCGTCTAATTGTATCAGCCGCAAACAGCTGCATGGTTAGCCCATGATGTCAGAGGGGGAGTTTCACCCAGTGAGTCAGGGAGATGTTTTGCTGACTTTGTATTCAACTGACAAAGAGTCTCTGTCTATAGATAATTACATAATTTGGCTCTTCCCGATGTATTGTGTTGACTGTTGTTTTTGTCTTTTAGTTTTGCACGTTTCTGCCCACCTTGTGAACGTCGTCAACTTCAGTGACAGCTACTCGGAGGAATTTCCTGCTCTCAATTTGGCCCGCTACAGAGGAGAGGTTTGCACTTTTGTCTGCCTATATCTCCCATAAACATAAGTAAATAGGGGAGACCGGGGCTAAACGTAACATTTGTAACATTTTGATGTCTCTAGGGAATATTTACAAAGATAGCTAAAATGTGGTGATGCTGCTGTAGCAGACATATCCCTGGTATTTATTGATACAGTGCTTGCATGCCTCCTTTTTATGTGTACGGCGTGGGCTCATGCTAAGTTGACCTACCCAAAATGGTACAACAAGCCCCATGCGGGGGTAAGATGTAACATGCAGTGTGTATGCATTTATTAAAGGGAAAAGGAAGACCAGAGCAGTAGTAGCATGTACTGCAGACATGCCAAGTCTCATGTATTGAGTGTGAGAGTCACACAATTAGCCCTTCCCTCCAGCTCTCACACCAAGGGCCATACATCTCACGCATTCTGCATGAATTGCTTGGAGAAGGTAAAAAAAGGCAGTTTCTGAGTTAGACTTTACTAAGTTTAGTCTTTATTTAGTGTAGAAAGTGTCACCAGGATGCACCATTTGGTGCTTTATTTTAAATGGTTTATTTATTTTTCACCCAGAGTGAAATCTCACTTTCAGGCTGAACAAACTTGGTTGTAACAAGGATGTTAACAACAATAACAATTTTCTCCATAGCTCTCTCTGACTGTTCCACTTTCAAACCACTAAACACAAATGCATTGATTCCAGGAGGAATATTGAAAAAAAAGAAAAGAAAATTTCCTTACCCTGTCAACAGCCAAACAAAATGGCCTCACGCCAAAACTGAAAGGACTTCTATGATGACATCACACTGTTGCATGACCTACATGCCTCACTAGAGACATCTAAATGATGGAATTTGACTCATAGGTGTTTCTGCTAGGACCACTGTTACAACCCCGGTGTTACCCCGGTCTCCCCTAATATCATGACACCACTTTAAACCCAACACAGATATGGGAAAGCAGTAACAAGGCCACAAACTGAGTACGATCAAATCATACACCCAGCCTTCGTTCATACATATAGTGTAATAATAGTCCAACATTTTTCCAATAATCTATTTCATACTGTAGTTGTAGTTGACTCATAGCTTTTCGACTGGTATGTGAAAACCTGCATTTTTCTTCTGCCTTTTCAGGATCCCAAGCTGATCGTTTTAACCACAAGTGAGTGCTGTATTCAAATTCTGTTTTAAAGGGAGACACACATTTTAAGATTTTGGGCCAATTTAATCTCTTAACATTCTGGATAAACTTGCACCTGGAAACAAATAAATCGCCAAATCTTCACAATAAGGTGTTTAATTATTGATTCAACATTTCTTCATAGATTCACACAGAATTACAAAGGCCCCTTTTCACTCCTGCATTGTCTCGCCTTAAATTGCTTTATTTTTGAACGTATTATTTTTTGCCTCTTGTTTTGTGCAGTCCCAGGCGTCACGGGGATCTTGCTGGTTCTCATCCTGTTTTTGATGTTCGTGTCGTCATTGCACTGCATACGGTGAGTCTAGTGTTCTAATCCCGGTGTTAAAAGCCTATTGTGTGTGCGGCGCATGTCGACAATCCCCCGCTCACGGTCCACGTCTGGGCGCCTTTGTCTGCAGATGAGTCACCTGTTGTGGGTAAGAGCAAAAGATGGAAACCAGCGAACGGCCAAAGATCTGTCACGGGGAGAATCCTCACTCAAGTGTTCTGTTCTCAGCTCTGTCATTACAAAGGTCACCGTGGGTCACCCCTGTAAGTGCAGGCGTCTCGTTTGGGACTCTGAGGCTTTAGAGCGGGTAAGGCGAGACACTGTAGGAAAAAAATCAATAGTACGCTCTCTAAACATCTAAGCTTTCACCTGGAATCAAATAAATGACCAAATCTTTACAATAAGGAGTGTAGTTATTGCACTCATTCAACTTTTATCCATAGAACTGTATGGGAAATTGTAACTTCAAAGCGTACCTGTCAAGTTTTGGATCTGAAAATAAGAGAAATTTTCCCTTTTGGGTAAAACACTGTAGTATCCCGGTGTACGGTCGAGATGCACTAACTTGTCGAGATGCACTAACTTTACCACTGCGCATGCGTCCAGTACTAGTTTCTCGTAGAAAATCACTAACAGTGTTTAAACTTTGTGTTACATAAATATACATGATGTAACCCTAAACCTAATCCTAACCTTAATTGACTTTGATCATGAACAGTTTTGAATGCAAATGCAGTTCGGAGATAATTTAGTCTATATACAGTATATAGTCTTTTCCATTCAAAACTGTTTATGATCAAAGTCAAAAGACCCTTTCGCTGCTTACATCATCAGTGACATCAGCTGGAGGCAGGAAGTGAGCAAGAGAAATAAGATTAATCTAAAACTAGCGATTTTAAGTGTAAAACTACAACTAAAAAATGTGGTCCTGTTGTGGCTTAAGGAGCAAGAACAAGAGCCTCTCGCGAGGCTAGTGACAGAGTTCAGTCTGGAGGGAGCATTTTGTATCAGTATTTTGTTAAAATACGTGAAATTTACAGGATCATATTATTACGGGAGGGCGGCGGGAAAGAGGGGTACAATATGGTAGTTTCATAGCGAGACACTTGACAGGTGCTTCAAAGACAATTTTCTCAAAATTGCATCACATTTTATCATAAAGACTCAAACCATTCCAGTCTTATATGTAACCAAATTTTGAAGGTTTTTTCAGAGGGATTTTTGGATATCTAATTTAATTTATATCTGATACAACACCAAATTTGAATTTTTACAGATTTATTCATGAATGATTTGTTCAAAAGCTAAACAATCCCCTCCGAACAAATCTTTGTTACTAATGTATCAACAAAATTAAACCTGGCTCTATCCATTATGTAGATTTCATCCACATCCATTTTATACGCATGAAATACCTTTTTTTAATCTGAAAACTTGCAATTTCTTTATTTCTCCTATCTATGTCAGTAAAACATTTTTATGACTCAATTTAAATTCTTTCCCTATTCACCTGCAGTGTCTTGCCTTAAGTCAGTCTTGTTGGTTTCTAGGCTTTTGGAACGACAGCTTGGACAGGTCGTCCTCCAATCGGAGAAATGTCTGCCACTATTCCTGTGATTTCTCATATGGTAGAAGCAGTTGTAAATGTTAATTCGAGGTTGCCAATATATCGTCGAATATCGAAATTGATGCTTGGAAGATATGCAAATTTACAATATTGAGTGTATCTCCGAAAAGCAATAGAAACCTCAAAAATAGATTGAAGATACTGACTGAAGAAAAATTTATTGAAGACTAAAGAATCTTTTAACATTTATTTAACCAGGAAAGTCCCATTGAGATTAAGAACCTCTTTTTCAAGGGAGTCCTGGGAGGTTTTAATATATTATAGACAAAAATGCATATTACAATTGAGAGAATGCTGAAATATGATACATTTCTTAACATGAAGTCGTAGAACCAATGGAGGCTGGATATTTTGTAGTTTGCAGAGGACATTGTAATGGATACTGTACATTTTATTACTTTTCCAATTTGACCTTTCATTAATCAGGAAATTCCCATTTGGATTCAGAGTCCTGGCCCTTTAAAAAACCCTATTATACATGTTTTAGTAGTAGGGGAAGACAGGGCACATTGAAATCTCAGCAGTTTGAGTTCGGGTTAGGGGGAGAGAGATAACTGGATCAGAACTGTCGTCTAAAAGAGTGACTGTTCTTTTTAGACTGTTTTGTGAATGATCGGTGGATTTATGGGGGTCGTTGAGTGTAGTGACCCCTTTAATGCCGACCTCTGATGTGCTGCCTGCTCCGCTCTGAGCCAGGAGTCTGTCAGTCTACCTCTAAACCAACTGTACACTGCAAAAAGTATTCTAAAATAAGTAAGTATTTTTGCACTTAAAGTAAGAAAAAGCATCTAATTTCAAGTAGATTTATTTAGATTAGGTTTATTCTCTAATTTTAAGTGCATTGAGATGGTCATTTTCTTATTCTAAGTGCTAAAATACTTACTTTCAGATTACTTTTTGCACTTTTATCCCTGGAGTCCTACTGCTGTCCATTTCCTCTTGTCCAATTTATCTTCACTAACCTGGCCAGCCAGAGTACAACCTTTATAAGAGGTCCTCCTTATGAACAGAAAGCAGGAGCGTCTGTCTGGCCTAGGCTAGACTTTTACGCTTTTCCACACTCCGACTTAATGATAATTGAATTCGGATTTAGCCTGGCTGTCCATGGGAGTGCATCTCTCCTCATTGTGGCTCTCCTCGAGTTTTCTCTGTTGTTCTGGGTTTTGTTTTTTGTCACGGAGAAGGGTCTAAGGCTGGAGCATACTCTAGGCTTGTTTTGTGTAGACATTTCCTTTGTTTGGACTAGGGCTGGGCGATATGGCCAAAAAATCTTATCACAATTTTCTTTAGTCTAAATCATATTCATGTGTATATTGTCTTTAAAGGCGACTAAAGCCATCTGTTTCTTCTTGGGTTTAGACCTGGTGATGTAATGGTTAAGACTTGGTTAAGACCTGTCCGAGTTTCAGTCCTTACATACAGTAGTTCAGACACTCACGGTTTAGCCCTGGTTTCATCCTAATTCAGTCTGTGATATTGTCCAGATCTAGACCTGATTTATACCAGTTTTCTCTTGGTTTATTTCTGATTGAGTCCTTGGTTTATCCTGGTTTAGTCCAGGTTTAGTCCAGGGTAATCATCGTTTCATTCTGTCCCTTTTTAGTTTGGTCCTGGTTTAGACCTTGATTTCAGTCTCTGCTTTAGTCTGGTTTACTTCTTTGGTTTAGTCCCAGCTTAATCCAGATTCAGTCTGTGATATTGTCCGATTTTAGACCTAGTTTTCTCCTAGTTTAGTACTGGTTTAATCCTGAATTTTTGTTTTTGTGACAGGGCTTCATACTACGAGATCTTCTGGTACACACACAACCTTTTCATAGTATTCTACATGATCCTTATGATGCACATTGTTGGGTAGGTCTGAATTAAGTATTTTAATTTATACATGGGATTGCTACCGTTTTCTCAACATTCAGTTTAAATACTAAAACCAAGTACTCACTACCTTTTTCCTCATTTACCCAGTGGGGCTTTGAAGTACCAGACCAACATGGAGGCACATCCTCCCGGCTGCCTCCGATCAAACCAGAGCAGCGCAGATCATCAGAGAGAGGAGCCGGAGTCGACTGAGGAGGGAGGGCCGCGCTGTCGGGAGGAGCCCCACTTCCAACATCACTATCCCCAGGTAACCCCGCATACAGTACACCGCCACAATGCTCACTTTCATATAGAGCTTTTCTGCCTGCTTTAGGCACTCAAAGCACTTTACATCAAGGAACCACTCACTCATTCACACTCTCATTCATACACCAATGTAGGCAGATGCTGGAGGCAAGGGGGTGAAGTGTCTTCCTCAAGGACTTTTTGTTTTGTTTGATTTATTTGAGAACCAATCACTGAAGGGCATGTATTTTATTTTCATTTTTACTTAACTGTTATTTTATCTGCGCCAAAAGCTTTTACATGCGTCACATACTCTGACTTATGCTTCCCCTTGTGTTCAGCTGCATCTATAAAAATAATTACACCAAAAATGGGGGGGTTGGGGTCCTCTTTTCGCTGTACAGACCTGCTCAAATGCTATTGATTTGTTCTGACCACTGAGAGCTGACGGTGTGCTCAGGACACCGATGGAAGTGGCTCTGAGGGAGTGGGCTCTCTTTATTAGAGGCGCAGTGCTGTTCGGGAGGGGCGGGCGTCCTCTTCTTACATGAGGGTCCTTGCCGGTGCATGCGTTTCCTCCTCCGTGTGTGATTATGTGTTTGCGCGTGGTCGTTAAGCAACAAACTGTTCCCATAAAATCCCCTGTAAAAGCTGACTGTGTGTTCTGATGTCTTGGCTAGATCTGCGCCCAATTAGTGTATTACAGAAACCAAAGACACGGATTACAAATGTGAGTCTTATGTCAATTCTTGTTAAAACATTGGTATAAAGGTGGCGCAGTGGGAAGAGCTTTGATAAGGCTATACTATGTTACTCATTAAGGCTAGTTTCCTCCATCCACAGAAATAGTATTGTTATCGGTCTGTGTAAGTTCTCAGTTGTACAGGAGTTGTCCATCGTAGGCAAAGATTCTTCAGTCTTGTACTCTGTAGTTGAAGTGTAGGACATTGCGCTCTTCATCTAAAGCTTCGTCAGCACTGAGCAAACTTGGATGGCAGTGGAGCTTATAAAGGACCAGTAGGAGTATTGTTATGCATGAAAATAGGCAAGTAAGGAAGGATGCATAAGGCTCTGTATTGATTCAATTAGAAAAGAAGTACATCTGGCTATGGGTTAGTTTGAAGTCGTTTTAGAAGATGTGTCCATCAAGTCACATTTCCAGCTTTTGCTTTATGAATGCAGGGAGCTCAAGTTGCACAATTTCTATACAGCAAAGCACTCCTGTCCATAGGAGTGAAATGGGATGGAGCGGAGCGTTTTGCCACTGTTTCCACAGCCAAAAACGAACCAAACCATGTACAAAGGGGGGGGGTCTAACATTGTCCCCAAATGAGACACTGTTAGGGATTAGATGAGGAAAGATGCACTGACCAAATACCACAAGAAGCCTAACAATAGAAACAATTATAACTTAGTCATATTTAACCAAGTGCTGACCTGTTTTGGTGCAAAACAAGCAGCTTAATAGCAACACCTGTTTTCGGTTGGAGACTCACTTCGAGAATAAAAAACATGTATTTCTGATAAATTATTTGGCAAACTCTATCAAGTTGATGGGAGGGGCTGGAACACTTATGTTATTACAGTTTTGCTTGCCTTATTTACTTAACGTATCTGAGTCAGGCTAAGAATGACTTCACTTAGTACGCTTTGGTACGTGGAAAAGATGAATTCTTATTAACAATACTGAAATGAAAAGGGAGATCTCACTCTGTGGGTGGCACTGCTCCAAGCCGATCTGTAATTTATACATCAAGACGAGCCTCAAATGTTTCCTCCGCTCTTGTGCATGTTTTCAAAAGGCTTGAGAGTTTTCCATTCCAGATTGTGGATCATGCTTGTTACACTGCTCCATGTGCTGTAGTCGGAAGTAGTCGAGGCATGTGTTCTTGAGCTCGCTCAAGTTTATTCTTGTTCTACCTTCTCAATGCTAGAAGGTCCCGATTTCGATTCTAAACCGGGTGGAGTTTTTCGTACTGGGGTATGAATGTTCTTTATTTCCTCTGGGTGCTCCCCTACTACTAAAACATGTACAAAAGGTTCCCCTATTGGGCCAGGACTCGAAAGTGACATTCAGAATCTTAGTGGAACCTTCCTGGTTAAATAAAGCACTGATAATCAAATAAATATTACGTTCAGCAAGATTTCAGACCAATTTGAGCTTATTCCTATTTCATTATGAGCAGTACAATACTAAAATCCTATATTGTCATGTTAAAATGTGTCTATATGTTTCTCTTTGTGTCAGACGTGGCTTTGGGTGTCCGCCCCTCTGTGTCTCTACTGTGCTGAGCGCGTGTACCGCTATATTCGGAGCAGTGACCCTGTTACTGTCGTGGCCGCCATCAGACACCCCTGTAACGTCCTGGAGCTGCGCATGGTCAAGAGGAACTTCAAAGCGCGTCCGGGACAGGTGAGACTGCACAATGAGTCTGCACTTGGAAATATGTAAGTAAAGTACAAGATACAGGAGCAAAGGTACAGATACAGGAGCAACAAATCTACTTACGTAAAAGTAGAAGTCTCAGATTACAATTCTACTGGGAACGAATTTCAATCAATCATTCAATCAATCAATTTTTCTAATGCCCAATATTACAACAGGAGTCATCTCAGAGGTCAGTACAAACAATGAAATGTCAATGAAATGTCAGCCTGTATCCTAAAGTATTTCTAACATCCCACTTCTTAATAATCATTTTTCACAACTTCCAGGGTCACTGTCAAAATTATGCTAATAACAACTTGCCTTCTAGTTCTTCCACTCCTAGGACAGATACCAGGTACAGGGCTTTTAAAGGAATAGTTCACCGCTTTTACATGCATGCATATGTTCTAACCTGGGCTTAGATGAGGCGATGCGTGGCTGTCTGGTCTTTGTGCGTGCCTTCATTCCCATAAGACGACCAAAGACGCTGTTAGCATTTTGCCTCTACAGTATAGTCCCAGGGCGCTAAAATTTTAGTTAGAAGTTAGAAGCCACAAATCTCTTCCAAGTTTCCCCTATTTAAATAGAGTTATGTCAGTAGTTACACGTTCAAAGTATAGTTACACAAAATTAAAACTGTCAATTTTCTAAGCGGAAAAAAGGGGCACTATAGTTTAAGGAGTGCTTCGTCCTCCGCGCAGTAAGCTTCCCCCCGAGAGATGCCTCCTTCCACTCACTTCCGGCAACAGAACAACGACGTGCTACGCGCAAAGTGAACGGAATCATTTGCAATGGCGGACTTTGTAGATGATGGAGACTGGTTTGTAGCAGATCCAGAGCCAACTTGGAAGAGATTTGTGGCTTCTACAGTAACTTCTCAGAAATTTGGCACCATGGGACTATACTGTAGAGGCAAAATGCTAACAGCGTCTTTGGTCGTCTTATTGGAATGAAGGCACAAAGACCAGACAGCCACGCATCGCCTCATCTCAGCCCAGGTTAGAACATATGTATGCATGGAAAAGTGGTGAACTATTCCTTTAAGTAAAAGTAAAATTGTATCCACTTGCAAATAACTTGCTTAAACTGTATTTCACACAGATTAAAAAAACAAAAACTTTGAAGAGATCTAAATGTTCTGTATTTTTACAGGGGAAAAAAAAGAACTATAGTTTTAAACCATGTCTGAACCAGGTCTAAACCAGGTCTAAACCTTGTCTAAACCATAAACTATAATTGTAAACCATGTCTGAACCAGGTCTAAACCAGGTCTAAACCAGGTCTAAACCATAAACTAGTTCTAAACCAGGTCTAACCCATAAACTAGTTCTAAACCATGTCTAAACCAGGTCTAAACCATAAACCAGGACTAAACCCGGACTAAACTAGGACTAAACCAGGACCAAACCAGGACTAAACCCAGGACTAAACCTGGACTAAATCAGGACTAAACCAAGAAGTAAAACGGACTAAAGCAGAGACTGAAATCAAGGTGTAAACCAGGAC
>OMNZ01038926.1:2297-18211 GCA_900303255.1 Lesueurigobius sanzi | reverse complement strand
ATCTTCATTTTGAAGGTGCCTGGGGCTAGTATGTTGGGCCAAAGATTTTGGGTTTACGTCCTGACGTCCTGCTACAGGTTAGAACTCATTTTAAACTAAAATAAAAGTGTCTAATGTTAAACAGCATTTTGGCTCTTCCTGTGCTTATTTTTTAACTGTTTGTGTGTTATTAGGTATTAAACTCATTATCATCATTTTAATTCAGTAATCCAGCACAGTGATTGGGTGGATTCTCTTTTTTAGTTTGGTCTGTGGGGGAACATCGCTTGATGTTAACTTTGCACAACAAAATGATTGTTATCGTTGCAGGGCTCCCAAAACTGACCTGCTCCGACCACAGGTTGTGAATCACCATTTTCAGGGAGCCAATATGTTGGTCTTGCACTGTAATGAAGTTTTTTTTAATGAATATTGAATTTTAATTTTTGGCTGTCTGAGGAGAATTGTGTAGTAAATGAAAATCTGACCCATAAATATATATATATATTTTTTTTGTGCTGTCATTCATATTCTCTGAAATGCCAAATGTTGTCGTTCTGTTATTGATGCTGCTTAAATAAGTTACATATGAACAAAATGGTTCAGAAATGTTATAGAATATGGTATGCAAAAAATCCTGCCTTTTCATCGTCTGGCTATACTTTGGCTTACACAAAGCTCCATTTCATCAGACTCTCTCTTCAGAAGTCGACCCCAACTTCACTCCAAAACTTGTATTATTTCTCCAGTCGATGATATAAAAGAGTGTGAAATTACCCCGAGCCCAGCTTCTGTCGGGGACGGAGGAGCCATTTGAGGGCACTGGTGCATTCTGAACGGCTACAAACTGGGAAGCTGCCATCTTCATCTCTAAGGATTACATGAATTACAATAGTGTTTGCTCAAGATATCCCCCCCAAAAAAATCACATAATAAGTGCTTTGGCACTGTGTGTGGAGTGTGAGGGAGAGAGGAAGATGTGAGCAGGGGGAGAAATGCTGCAAAAAAGCACGAGACGCCTTTACACTCGGTGACGATATTAGACCATGTTTGGGAACATTGCAAATTTGAAGGCGGAATTGCCTTTTCTATTTACTTTGGAGTATTGAGAGTGTAGAGATAAACGGGATAGCTGGGACGGTAATGATATGGTCTTTTGTAGTGAGGTGCAAGTCATTACGCAGCTGCAAATGTTTTTAAATATTATATTTCTTACAGTATAATAATAATTTGTTCCAAGAATGATATTCATGGCTGCACATAATCTTGAGAATTAATATTGAAAATGTATTAAAATTTAATAATGACTTAATTGAAAGCAAATTTTGCATTGGCATAGACCAGGGGTGGTGACCACGTGGCTCATGAGTCCCATGCGGCGGCTCTTGGCCAATGAGAGGACAGCTTTGGACATTTTGTCTTTTTTTTTTTTTTACAATTTTCTCACGTTTTTCATCATTTTTTTTTTCATCATTTCTTTGTAATTTTTTCATCATTTTTCTCACATTTTTTTGTAATTTTTCTCATGTTGTCTTTGTAATTTTTCTTAGGTTCTTTCGGCGTTTTTCCTCACATTTTTCATCTTGGCCAAAGGTCACGAAGTACCAAGTAAATATGCTGCTTTGAACATGACATGAAAAACAGGGACAACTGGGGCAGAGGTTGTGTAAAACTGGGACAAATGAATGGCTTCAGATAAATTCACAGGGACATGGGACAGAGGGCACAAAACTGGGACTGTCCCGGCTAAACTGGGACGTCTACTCTGGTCACCCTATTCTGAGTATAAGGATGCCCCCTACCCATAGTATCCAGCCCTTATCAGCCGACACTGACTGAGAAAAAAAGTTGCTCTTGAATACTAAACACTTTATCCTGGTACGTTTTTGAGACTTTCACATGCCTGCTCCCCTCTCCCATACCTCGGTGTGCTGCGGGGCTTTTCATATTGATGCTTGCATGTAATCTTGATAGCTGATTATTTTCCCTATAAGACTAAATGAGCTGAGCCCGGGGTTTTAAATTACTTCACGGTGATCTGTCCTGATGCGTCTCGGGGGAGTTCTTGCTGCTGTGATGAGCGTTGCTTTAATGGCTGCACGTAACCTTTGCTTGCGCACATATTGAGCACATACAGAACCTGTCAGTGCACGGCTCCGGCGCACGCTATTACACTCCACGGGTGTAAAAGAAACACAGACGGCAGAGCAGAAGGCTTGCAGCGTGATAAGCACTGCCGCTGCTATTGTAGCCAAGGTAATTAGCCGAAGGGAAATTGGGCTGCAGTCCATATCACAGCGCTCCAGAGAGGCTATCCTCCCGGGGGGTGGGGAGGGGGCAGGGGGGTGACACCCACAACCGTGACAGCACCCAGTCAGATTTGGAGTCTGATGAAATAGCGTACCGAAAATGGCTACCTTAAAAATACCAAGAGAAGTGTTTGGATAAAAGGTATGTGTTACTCGAAATACTTCAAACATGCAAGGTGCGTAAGGTGATAAGACTAAGAGAAATGAAATACATCAACTTAAAAGTGACCTAACTATGGTAATAGTATCCTCATTATAAAGTCTTTTTGGCCTGTACATGGGTGAGTTTAATACCAAAGTTTTTTCTATGGAAAGAATACCTGTTCCTGAGAGTGACATCATCTGGGAAGCTTCTCTTATGGTATTATGATATTAGTGCAAGTTTTCTAGTCTCGTCAATCGCCAATATTGAAATCATCATTTATTTTTTACGTCCTACTGTAACTTCTCCATGACCCCTTCGTTCATGTCCTCTCTGGTGTTTTTCTGAGTACACTTCTGAGACATTTTTTTATAGATTTGTCCATTAGATCAGATAAACTGTAAATTGTAAACCGATGTCCTTGGACAAAGTACTTAAGCCTTCATTCCAGTGTTGGATGATGTCCACCTGTATATGGTTGTAGTTTTTCCCACTGAACACCACCAGTCAGGTGCTGTCTTTCCCTTCCATATTTACTTCACTGATTGCTAGACTTAAAAAAGGTGTGTACGCCAAGGCATTTCTCATAGAGCTTTGGAAGTGACATCACAGTGCAATGCATTATGGGAATTTTGCCACCATTTTTCAGGACCAGAAAACCAAACACATCCCATGTTCAATATTATTCCCTGGTAGATGGCAGTCAACAGGCCTGAACTCTGAAGTTATTTGTCCATCTAGCTTCCCTGGGTTCTACAGTTAGCTGTCTGTTGTTTGAACCGGTAAGATGGCGCCTCAACCACATCAACACAAACTGCTGGCCACACCCCATTACGTGACATCACATTCCAAAGCTCTATTAGGGACATCTTAGGGTCTCTTGTTTAAATGTCTGGTTAAAGTATTGTGAATGGTCTTCCCCTGATGGCTATACTTTCTGAGGCTTATGGTATGGAGCGCCTCAGGTCCATTTCTGGACTAATCACATTTGTTAGCTTGGGGGTTTGTTTGGCTCTTGGGGGTTTGTTTGGCTGTGTTTTGACCAATGGAGTTGTGGTGACTCGCTCTGCTAGCTACAAGTGTCTCCTGCTTTGGGATTAATCTAAATGTTTAGGTGCTAGATTTGGTCAGTGTTCAACAATTCCTTGGCAAAACTGTAAATAAACTAACGATGTATCAATAAGAATGAACTGTTCCAGACACAGGCAATTATTCTTGAAAATAAATAAATTGTATATTTTCCCACTATTTTTGCTTTTTTTCATTGTTAAAGCCAGACTTACCATGTGCATATTACTTTGTGCACACCAGTATGAGTGAAATGGAGCTCAACAGTCCCGGTGCAAGTGAAAATTCCATTGAAAATCTCCAGACAAAAGAAAAATTCTGTATTTGTGGAGCAGGGGTCGGAACACTTGCAGAGCAGGCACATGCAGTGTGCACAGCTCGGACACCTGCCTCTTCCCCCATGCCTCCTCAAAGACGCTAAAATTACACTCCTCTCCAGAATAAAAAATAAATAAATAAAAAATGAACGGCTCCCTACAAGGACTCAGTTCTCATCGTTCTCATCGTTCACAGTGAAGAGCCGTTCAAAAGATTCAATTTGTTCATGAACGTCAACTATGATTTTGAATGGGATTTTAATTTTCTGCACCAGGGCAGTAACCTTGCGCTGTAAGATGAATTGAGATCTGAATTTTCAGTCTCACAACAAATCCATCTTGAAAGGCGGCAGCTGATAGGTGCGTCTTATCACAACCAGTGGTTCGGATCATTGACATGTGTAGCTGTGAAAATCTGTGTAGCTTGGGGCGGGATATGTAGGTATGCTGACAGTCACTCCCGGCAAAAACAAACATGGCTTCCTCGGAGGACTTGACAATTGACTCTATGTTAGCTGAAATACCAACCAATTCTTGTTTAAAAAAAGAACAAGGGGAAGCCCTTTGTGCATTTGTAGATGGAAAAGATATTTGTGCTTTCCCTCCCGACGATTTCCTGCTGCGGGTGATAGGCCCCATGACTTGCTGCTATGATTGGCTAAAACCGCATTTAGGAAGGCGTGTACTAACTGGGGCCCAATCAGCTCAAAGTATTGTACTGATTGTTCCTCCTTTTCACGGACAGTTTTCAGGGGAGTCTTTCCAGATTGATAACATGTAGAACTCAATTTAGAGCGCTACACATCAATCTGGCTTCTGCAGGTTACCAGGGCAGTGCTTGGACAGTTGTGCTCCATATGTATGGAACCACTGCTAATGGATAGCATTTCCATTTTGGTTTATTGTCAACTCACCACGTGGTTATGTAAAGCCGAAACATTACCAAACCAAGTTGACAATAAACCAAAATTGTCAGCATTTCAGCCTTTTTTTCCGTGTTATTTGTTGATCTTTTGATTCTGCACACTCGACTCATTTTTTGGATGTGCGTGTCCCACCTTTCCACACTATTTCCATCTGTATGCCCTTGGGAGCTAAAAATATCACACTACAGTAGTACGAGTGAAATAATTTGCTTTCAGCATCCAGAACGCTAATGTCTATTTCTAAAACATTACGCTAATGTTGTTTATCCAACTATTCAATGCCATATGTCCCTTCCAGCACTCAAACAAAACTGTTTTCACATGAATTTCTCCCATAAAACTAAATCTTCCCCATATTGGATAGATTTGCAATTAAACTGAGCGACTAAAGGTCAAACCATACACTTGAGAAGAGCAGTGGCGCCTTGAATGCGACACAAACCATATGAACACTCCACTGACCTCATTACGTGTGTGCAAATGAACACTTCTACATAACATAATAAGATAGCACAGGTGCATTTCAATTCGTTTCCGGCTAATACTGCATTAATCCACGTGCCCCGTGCCATTTTGGCAGGGAAATAAGGTGAGGAATAATCATGAAAAAAGATTGGAATACTTGCCGGAGTCACCACAGCCCACTCGGCACAATCCAATTACAGTGGGCATGTTTGCGGCAGATCTCAATGGCTCGATCCGTTTCATTTCACAGGGTTAACACCTTATTATTTTGGACTAGACTGCGTGCCACCTGATCCTCGGTGCATGTTCACCCTTGCACCCCGCAAATGCAAATGGGGTAAAAAAAATGGAATATTAAAGCCTGACAAATGGGAAAATGTCAACAATGCAACGGTTGGAATGTTATCAGCTTTACAGTTCATGAATGCGCAATTGTCCTCAGTACAGTATTTGGTTTTGTAGAAAGCTAATTCACTTTCAACAAGAGCATTTCAGAATTAGTGCTTAGTAATAAAGAGGAGGGAACGGTTTCGGAAAGGGCTTGACTCTTGATATGCACGTTCGAAGGGAAGGTCTGTCTGAAATAAAAGTTCAAAGGATAATGCTACGGCAGGTTTGTGAACCCAGTACAGTTGTCTGTTTTCTTTTTGGAAATTTCTTTCAAAAATGTTTTCTCTTCCATAGAGTTGGATTGATACCTGCCCTTTACCTGATCCACCAGGCCCAACACGCTTTGACAGAATGCTTTACAAAGACGTGAGGGCCTGGAGCTACACCGCTGTCTCTCAATTTCGAGGTTAGCTTAGCAAGCTGAGAGGGCACCAGTCACAGAAACCCGAAAGAGTTTCAAAATCCAGTTGGAAGCGTGGCAAAAATGTCCTTTTTCAATAGGAAGACCTTCAGTGCTGTTACTTGGCTCTGGTTCCAGTTCTTTCAAAACCAAAAACGAAAGCAGAAGTAAACACTCGGTCAACAACCACGTCCGCCATTTTGAATGTTATGACCTGTGGGGAAAACGCTACTTCCGTGTTCTCAGTATGACGCGGCAACAGCAGTGGTATGTGATTGGTTCGTCACAAAATCTGACGAGGAAGTGATTGGCTATGGGTCCGGTGTCAGACCCTTCTGCATTTGGTCAGAATGTAGGAGGGTCTGATTGATCAGGCGAACCGTCCCTCCAACTGGAATAGAATTGTATTCCAAATTTCTTTATTGATTTTAACAAATTGACACACAATGGTGGCAGTTACAAAAATAGCAACGGTTTCAATATAATTGTATGTCCATGTTCCCAATACCTCCCGCCCCCAACATCACCCCTATCCAGGTCCAAACATTACAAAGGACACCGCAGAGATCCAGTCCCTGCGCATAAGGACAACAACACAACAGACATACACAGATACATACAAATAAGAGAAGTAATTTAGTACAACCTAATCTACCTAAGCCTCAGGAAGCAAGGTAATAGTATCAGCCAATAAGAGAAAAGAATGCCAATTTTTCTTAAATTTATTAATAGAGCCCTTGAGTGAGAATCTAAGCTTTTCCAGTTTCAAATTAAAGAGAACTTCCTTCACCCAAAGGTCATGAGATGGGGGGCGGGAAAGCTTCCAATTTAGCAAAATAAGTAGAATTGTATAACGTGACGCAAGGACCACAACTTCAAGACTTTATTGAAACACATGAAGGTGACACGAATAAAATGCATAAAAAGAGGGCACTGAGGAGCGTGGACAAGAGGACGAGGTGGGTACGATGAGGATGAGGATGAGGTGGGCTGACCGTTCATATTGGCCCAATTTCTGAGCTTTAGCTTGGTTGCCATGGTTTCCAGTTGCAGTCGTGCAGTTAGAACAGCGGACGGTGGGACAAATTCCTGTTACAGCTTCATGGTTTTGCATTAAAGCTAAGAATGCACCGATCCGATACTGGTATCGGATATTGGAGCTGATAGCGTAAAAATCGCAATATCGGGTATCGATTCCAAATATCCGATACCGAACCGATACTTTCACCAACTCAATCTAAGTGAATATGGACATGCTGTCTGTCATTTGAAAGCTCTTAATCTGTAGAATTCAGTCATCTAATTTAGATTTTACTCTTCGCAATAGCACTATCGATCGCCGCGCAAAATGATGCAGTTAGCAGAATGCTAAAGCTAGCCTCAACCAGTCAAGGCTGGAACACAAGCTATGACTGAGTCACACCTAAAGTAGTGAAATAGGCTAATATTGGCCACTAGTGTTTACATTGTAGTTTGAGAAATACTGTTACAGGCTCACTGATATTACATGTTCATAATGCATTAATGAATGTATGTTGGAATAGTTGGTCCATTTAATATAACAAGGACAGTCACTTTTTCACTACATATCCAATGCAGTTTCTTTGCTTGAACAACAAATAAGTCATCTACAAATCTACTTTTGTGAAAATCTCAGTATCGGTAGATATTCAAACCCCAAGTATCGGTATCGTAAGCAAAAAAGGTGGATCAGTGCTTCCTTAATTAAAGCGCTGTTAACCTCTTAAGCCCGAGGCCTTTTTCTCCAATAATCATTTATGTACATCATAGCTGTACATGGCTAATGTTGGTGTCCAAACATTTGGTAGAGCTTAGAGATGATGGTGGAAGTGAAAAAAATTATAAATGGGTTGGCATGAAAAAAAAAAAAAAAAAACACATTTTGTTTCATCCCTGTGGTGTAGCAAATAACAGAACTGGATAATTCCACATCAGCTGTCACTAATTTGCAACTTTGGAATATTTTGCTGCGTAAAACATGGACGTCAGTAGCTGTATCTGAAAGCACAGAGCCATTATTGGGGACTATAGGCCTTAAGAGGTTAATAATGTGAACAGCAGTAAAGTAAAGTCATATACAGCACAAAAACAGACCTCACAGTAGAGCTTTGATGGTGAGGTAAGTTTTTGTGAGGAATATTTCTTTCCTTTTTCTACCGTTCACATTATTAGCAGCGCTTTGATGCTAAACACTAAGCAGCTGTAACAGGTCGAATGCAACTGCAGGGTTTATCAAGGTAGTGGCAAGTCAAATTTAATGATTTTTAATGCCCAAATACTACATTTTTGATGCTACAAACGCCACAAATGAGTACATATTTAATATTAATGTCCATATTCAATAGAAAATTTGATACAACGGACAACTTTTGACCAGAAATACAGTATGATTTCTGATCATCTTTTCAATTTCATTTCTGTACATATCCGCTCACACATCCATGTACTTCAGTGTGTCTTTTCCTGTCAGTTCACTTTTGTTGGTTGTCGTTTAGATCGATCTCTGTTTATTATCCGCAATAAACGGAAAAGAAAAAAAGTGGACAAACAAATCTCAGAAATCTAATAATCTGCTTCCATTAAGACTCGTCAAAACTCCAACCCAATTGATTCCACCAAACACTAACACGCACAAACAGCACTTTCTTTTTGCCGAGCGCGGACTGTGATTGTGCATTTTAATCCGGTCTTTCTGTTATTGAAGGGGCACGTGGGGAGTCTTTGTTCCAGTGTGCTTCAGCTGCTCCACAAAGCCGCGCTCCACATTTAGCTAAATTGCTGCGAGCGAAAGAAAGAGCTCTCCAGGCTGGTCAGGACCTTACACGCAGGTACGCCTCGACAACAAAGCTCTCCGCTGTGTTCACTGCTTTTAGAAAACACGAGTGCAATATTTACTCACCTCAAACACTCTCGGTCCATGGGGGACTGGAAGTTGTTTTTGATCAAGAGCTATTGATTCATTTTTTAGGTGTTGGGAGTTGTTTGTTTTTTTTTGTTTTGTTTTGTTTTTTAAGGCGAGACACTGCAGGTGAAGAGAAAAAAAAAATGAGTGATATCAATTTGAAACTTTTGTTGTTCGTGCAGCTCTGACTGGACATACTGTAGCTAGGGACTCTAGTCGGCCAAGAGACCATCTCGCCCTAGGGACTATCTATTGCCCATCCGTCCATAGGAGTGGAACCCCCGCCCCCCACTGTGGTTCTCCGCAAGATTTCTCTGTTTTTCTTGCCGCGGACAAGGGTCTAAAGATGGGGGATAGTATACCCTTGGCTTGTTTTCTTTAGATATTACATTTGTGTGGCATTACATCTGTTGGTGACATTCATTTCTTTGATCTTTGGCAGCAAAATACAAATAATGGATAGAGCCTAAACCTGGCTCTATACATTATTTATATTTTACGGAGAAATTTTGTTGAGAGATTAGCTACAAAGATTTGTTCAGAGGGGATTTTAGATATCTTTAATAAACTACTTATTAGTAAATACACATTTCACATTCACATTTAGGGGTTAAAAACTCAATAAATAAGGCAAGGAAGTAAATATTAAAACATCCTATGAAAAAACCTTCAGAAATATTTATTTAAGTACAAGACTAAAACGTTTGGAGTCTGTAGGATCTTCTAAAGTGGAGATGTTAAAAATCCAATTCCACCTTGTTTTAGCGGTTCACAACTCAACAAATTATCCTCCTGAAAATTCTTCAAACTATTGTCAAATCTAAGACTGGAGTTTGGAGTCTTTAGGTGCTATTCATGTGGAGATTTGGTACAGGCTCTAAAGCAGATGCCCAAAGAGCGGCCCTCAAGTTTCTTGTTGAATTGGCACACATTACCACAGATATTTTGTTCTGCAAAAAAAAAAAAAACACTTTTTATTGTGAGACAGACAAGGTTCCAGAGTAAATACAGATGTGGGGAAAGGTTAACATGTCTCTAAAATGAACCCAGTTGAATGTTTGACTGCACTGACCACAGATCTGTGGCACAGGGACGCATACATGTAAACACACAACTAAAGATTGTAGCCACGGGCTAAGAGTGGATAGCGCTCTTGCCTCACAGCAAGAAGGTCCCAGGTTCGATTCCCGGCCCGTGCGGCCTTTCTGTGTGGAGTTTGCATGTTTCTCCCCGTGTCTGGATGGGTTTCCTCCGGGTGCTCCGGTTTCCCCCATCAACCCAAAACATGCACATTAGGTTAAATCCTCCAGCAGGTGATTCTGACCATGAGCCTGGCTCCACATCTGGAGATGGGGGCCCCGGGCGCTGCATTGCGGTCGCCCACTGCTCCTGACGGATTGCCCCAGCGGCAACGAAGGATGGGTCAAATGCAGAGGACAAATTTCCCTACGGGGACAATAAAGTTCACCTTAACCTTAACCTTAACTTCCATCCATTGTCCCACACTTGCACTTACAAACACACTCTCACTCAACCTGGCCTTTTGTACATGTTTTTAGCATTCAGGGAAACTGGAGAACCCCAGAGAACATGCAAACTCCACAGAAATCTAACCCAGGGCCTTCTAGCTGCAAGTACTGGCGCTGGGCAGAAGGGGTATGGAGCTCAGCAGTTCAGACTCTGCCCAGTGCCAGAAGTAGAGACTCCCATTCAAAATCTCCATAGACTTTTCAAAAAATTCAAATATTAATAATACTTTTTTTTTTTTCTTTTTTTTTAGTTTATGCAGATTTTGAAAGGGATTTTTACTTCTGGCACCAGGGAGGAACTTGGACTTTTAAGCTCTGCTTGGGAGCCAGGGCAGGAGTGCTTCATGGTCATGTTGGGCCGTGGGAGAAATAGTTATGAATAGTAATGAAGTGCTGCTGTGGAAGATTCAAAGATTTTTCAAATATGCTAGAATGGTTGTAAATATACACTTGCCAAAAGTATTTGCTTACTTGACTTAACTTTATCAATTTAACATTTCACTTTTAATCCATAGGGTTTTTTAAGATTGAGGCTGTTGCAAAGGGGTGACCCACACTCCTTTGACTCTGTTCTAATTGAGGGCTACCTCTGAACCACACCAAGCTCACATCCATGTCTTAGTGGACCTTGATTTGTGAACTGGTGAAGAGTCATATTGGAACAGAAGGGAGCAATCCCAAACTGTTGAAAGCATGGAATTGTCCCACATTTCTTGGTGTTGAAGCGTTCAGCTCGTTTCACTGGAACTAAGAGGCCAAGCCCATGAATCTTCTCCACCAAACTTAACACTTGGAACAATGCAGCCATATAATCACTGTTCTCCTTCAACCACCAAACCCACAGCTGTCTATCAGATGCCAAATGGAGAAGTGCTATTCTTCACTTCAAAAATGGTCTCCTCACTGATCTGAGTCCAGTGGTGCATGCTTTACTCCACTCGATCCAACGCCTTTCTTTTCACTTGGTGATATATGGCTTGTGTGCAGCTGCTCAGCCATGGAAACATATTATTCCATGAAACTTTCAGTACTCTTCTGAAGTTATAGTCTGAAGCCCACATAAGGTTTGGGGGCGACCTCCGAATGAGTGAATACTTTTGGCGATATTGTGTAACCCCAAGTACATTTTTGATGAGAGAACCACATTGTGACATAGAAAAGCTTTTGAAAAATCATTTTACATAGCCTCACTTTCAGTAAAAGAAAAAGTGAAATACAAATGTGTAGATGCTGAATTGATTCTCTGACCATGCAGCCTTGTAGCATTTCAGTCTTCTCTCTTTTCAGCTCTATGCAAATAAAAGAATGTGTTTTTTAGGTTGTTATGAGTGGACGAGCTGTCCTGCAGAGCCCCACCCCCGCAGAGCTTTCCCCTCCATGTGCACACAACAACATGGCCACTCATCTTTGAATATATTATCTTTTCGGGAACAGAAAGAAAAATGAATGCGTTTTTTTTTTTTTTTTTTATGTTTTTGGTGTAAAGCTGGTGTTGGGCCATTTGTTTTTGCAAGAAAGGATGGGCTTTGCAACTTGCATGAAACATTTTTATATTCTTAAAAAAAAAACGACTTGTAGTGAAAGAATAAACGTTTTTTTCCAATGTTTTCTGCCTTGTTCCAGACTAGCTGTACGACTGAAAGTTTGTTTGCTCAGATGTTAAGTGTTTTCTGATGCTTTTGGATGCGCAGCAGTTGTGTGATTCCGTTTTGCCAACTATTTTCAAAGGAGATCAAGCTCAGCCATTTGCCCATAAACCAACACTTTGTTTTTGCACGACATTAAGTTGTCGCTCTGTGGTGTGGACTAGAGATGATACAATTCTAAATGTTTGTGTCACGGTTATTGTGAGAAAAAAGTATTGCAATTTTTCTATGATCATTGACAATAATCGAAATTAATTAAAAATAATTTGAGAATTTCTTTAATGGATTCACTATAATTACAAAAGAGGGACCTTAACATAAAATTAAAACTATGGACATATTTTTTATGTAGATGACTTAATATTTGTGGCACTAATTATTAGATTATCATTAGCCTTTAGCTTCAAGACAAACCCACAGACGCCTCCTCCACTGAACTATTTACTTTGGAAATATGATTAACCCACCGGGTCTAAGCTAATCTGAATGGATAGGACAGGAAGTACTAGCCCTCATAATTTCAGGTCAGAGGAACTAGCATAGCCACATCGTGCACCAAGTCAGTTTCACTTTTTTTTTTTTTTGAGGAACAACGCAGAGCTGCACATGGTTCTTTTGGGATTCTTCTTTTGGCAACGTATATGCAGTTATCGTGGGAAGTCAGCGCTCACCTCAACTTTAAAATGTGAAGATTTCTCACAATGGATTCTTTGGCGAAGAGTCTTCATCTGTACTCTGTAATTGAGGTGTAGGACGTTTGTCTCTTCATCCAAAGAGCTTTGTCAGCTCTAAGCAAACTTGGACGCCAATTTCTTCAGTCCTTACCGGTGAGTGAGCTCTGGGTACACACGCAGTACAAGCCTGGACAGACAGAATGCACCCTTTACAAAGACGTGTAGTCTGGCGGTCAGCGTCATCTCTGCGAGTTCTGAAGGCCGTGATTGACAGGCGGCTCAGAAAAACACATGGTTCGACCAACATGTGCGAAAACATTACATTTTTGCAAGAAATATTGCATTGAAAATGGCCATTTTCTGCTAAATCAAAAAGAAAACTACTGAACTTTTTAAATTCGAGGTTAGAAACTTACACAATGTCTGTTCTGAATAATATGCAATTTGAGAGTGTTCAGTTTTCCGCATTTAATGTATGTTACAAATCTGCATCTGTGATTAGCCAGATTATACCAACATCGAGCTGCCAGGAGACCCCCAGACGCTCCTCCTTCTGAGCAGAAAGCAGGAGCGTCTGGATTGCCAGGCAAAAGCTCTACAGCTCATGAGAACCGCGGAAATAGTTGAACTGGTTAATCTTGACATCCTTAGTGTGACTTGAGAAAACACCCTCCTTGGCCTGGCAAGCCAGCCTGACTCCATGTATGAGATACATTGGAAAGCAGTCTGGGATTGCGCGGTTGGTTGGCTCAATCTTTGGTGAGAACGCTACCAGACCAATCACAGCACGGGAGGCGGGAGTTAGCAATGCGTCTTTTTAAGCTAGTCAACAAACAAGATGCCGGCTGCAACGGAGCGATGTTTTAGCAGCTTAGCTTTAAAGGCACTATACCTGATTTCTTTTTCATAGTAGTATTTGTTTTGTCCTTCTTTAGTATATTGTAAAGTCAAACCTTTGTGGTAATAAGACTGAGCATCTAAATACAAAGCAATTTTGTAAATTTCATGATTTTAATAATAATAATAATAATAATAATAATAATAATAATGGCTTACACTTGTATTGTGCTTTTCAAACCTGATTACCAAGGTTCTCAAAGTGCCGCACTGTAGACATTATTCATTCACTCCATACTCAGTGGTGATGTAAGCGAGGCTGCCATTCTGCACCATCAGCCCCCACCACCACCAACCATTCACTCTCACTCTCATTCATTCTGGCCTATTGTGCATGTTTTTGGTGGTAGGGGAAACCAGAGCCCCCGGAGGAAACCTACGCAGACAAACTCCACACAGAAAGGCCCTGTCTGGCCCGGTGATCGAATCCGGGACCTTGTTACTGTGAACGAGCGCTAACCGCTGCGCCACCATGAGTTACAGGTAATTTGTCGCATTTCTGTGACAGTGACCCTAAAAAATGACCCTGCAAGTTGTGAAAAGTGCTAATAAACTCTTCTCTATGAAGAAATAGGATTTTAGACATGTGTGAGGAAAGTTAGGAATGATTTTGGACCACAACCTACTATTTAATTTACTTGTTCCCTCTTTCTTTATTTGTAATGAAAAAAATCAGGTATAGTGCCTTTAACTGCAGTTCTGAATGAGCTGAACTTGTCCTTAAAACCACAACGACTGGCTGCTCTGAACGTCTTCGCCACTCTTCCTACTGCGTTGACGTCACATCTGTGTTTCTCTGATTGGTTTACAATGGGTTTGTTAGTCCCGCCTCTAATCTCAAATTTGAAAGCCAGCCAACGGCGCAACCGCAGACTGTCTTCCAATGTATCTCATACATGGAGTCAGGCTGGCTTGCCAGGCTACACGCTCCAAGCATAATTCTCCAAGTCAATTTTTCAAGGCCAAATTGAATTTTTTGTTTCATTCATCGTTGGCTTTGTTCTCGGGCATTTAGAATCTTTTCACAACTTCAGAAACATTTTCTGTCTAAGACCCCATCCAAGCTCCGACCTTGAATGTGAAAAAGATTATGAAACATGCTTTTCATCTAAGCAGCGTTTTGGCAGAGAATTTACAAAACTATTTGAAACTAAGGTCCCATCTAACCAACAAGTTTAGGCCTTAATGCTAAAACATTTTAGGAAATAGGTGCATATTACACTGAATTTACAATCAGGGCTTTATATTACAGCAACACGAGCCAAATGCTGGGAGATTTTTATCTTGGCTAATAACTAGGGCTGGGAATCGATAAAAAAAAATAACTAATTAATCGCAAATCAGCAGAATTTTAATCGCGATTAAAATGTTTAATTGTGATTAAATAAATCCAGCAATTAATTGCAGTTAATCACAATAATTTGTGAAATTACTTGTCAAACTATAGCTAGACTATAACAAAAAGTACTATTTTTTTTATTTTATCAAAGGTACTTGTTATATTTATTTTTATTGAATAAATAAAAGCCTAATGGTGTGGCATGACAATGGATGGGCTGCTTGGGAGTATGACTGTAGTTTCTGTAGTTTTTCTCAGGGGTCCCAGTGCAGCATATGAACGTAAAACAAAAGTGTCTTCATTTAGGCTACAGGTATTCCTGATGTGTGTTCTCACCTGCAGCGCATGTGGACAGACCTCCAACTCCTCCCTTCTTGTGTTCAGGAAGTTTTGTAAAGTTTTATCACGTAGACTAGGTACTGGTTTTAGAGAAATCCTCCGGGACACGGGACACAGGGCTCAAAATCAGGAATAACTTGACAAATGCTGGAAGGTGCATTGTACATTTCCTACATCTCTGCGACGCACGGTGAGGTCTTTCAAAGCGCATGTAAATTAGCCACGAGGCACATGAACGCAAGGACTGTCCCGAACTGGGTAAACTGTGACTTTCCCATCAGAGCTCTGCCATGGAGTGACACATTTCATTCACAAAGCACAGTGAAACAGTGATTTTTAACTAAAACAACAATTAAATGAATATAAAAATATACTTACTGCCTTGTGTCTTTTTTGTGAAAGTTTGAACTGTACTTTTTGTGAATAATCGTAAAATCGTCGTTTTTTTCCCTCAGTAATCGTGACATCCCTAGTAACACATTAGCCACTTGGATTTCATAGCTTGCATAATCAACCTACTCCTATAGATGAGTTTCATAGTAATGAGCACCCTTTCCAAAATTAGGAATTC
>OMNZ01038922.1:37262-58180 GCA_900303255.1 Lesueurigobius sanzi | reverse complement strand
TTATAAGTCCCTCCCTTTGATGATCTCAGTAACAAATCAGAGTCTTGCAGGATTCGTGAGGACCAATGGAGCAAGCTTTTCAGTGTACTTGGACCAGGGGGGGCTTTCCGGTCCAATCAGGAGGGTCGTTTACTTTTACAATTTCTCTCTTTCCTCATTTAGAAAATTTCCAGATTACAATAACTCCAAAATAAATTCTAAAATACTTTTTAGATTGTTTTATTTATTGTCATATTTGAAAACGAGGCAAAGTTGAGGTCATAGCTCATCTGCATACAAAGCTACTCGTATTCCAACACACTGACAGTAGGCGCCTCTTCACGTTTAAGCACATTTCAGGGCACTAGTGGGACTCTGGGCTGAAGTTAATCCTGGTGCTCGAAAGCAAATACATGCATTTGCTCTACGTACAAAGTCCTGTGAGACATCACTTGCGTAACAGCCTGTCAAACTCGTGCCCTCGTGCGTGCGGTGCTGCTGTGCAAAAAATTGGCAACTCTCATTTTGTGTGTAACCTACTTCAGAGTTACAATGATGATACATAGGCTATGCATTAAGACAAGTGAATAGGGTTTTATGTCAAGCATAAAAGATCAAACATAAAATATCAAACACAGATCTCTGTCTGTGTGTTGTACAGTTTATACATTTGAGTTTTTCTTTTTAAATTCGAGTCACATCTGAAGTGTCCTGACAAAATTCATCAAAGTATTCACACTTGCATCACTTGTTGATTCTGATTAGGCTACTCCAAAACTTTGCCAGTTGCGCACAGAATTATCTATTGGAAGAACTAATGTTTGATAATCCCTATTTGAATGTATTAGCATTTATAAGCATCAAAGCCTAATTTGAAAAGCATCTGGATTTGTCTACAGGCTGCTTTCAGTCTCACCATCTCCACCTGCCGCGGGTCCAGTTGTGGGGGCACCGACGGGACCGAGAACTGGATCTTCTTCCTCTCGTCGTCCTCGTCGTCGTCTTCGTCATCTCTGTCCGCCTCTGGGTCCGAGAGCTCCGCGTTCAATGGCAGCAAAGGGTCCATGGTGGCATCCACGGGACAAGATTGAGATCTTTTGGAGAGACTGGCGAATCCTGGCACGAAATTCAACAAGTGCCTATACCGCTTTTAAATGACGCTTAACCCGCCATACAGTGCTATACTCGGACTAAATTCTCAGAGGTGGTTTATTTGTGTGATATCTAGGAGCTGGATTTCTCTTTCTGTGCCCTGTCTATACCCGTGCCAGATGAAGAGTGAGTGATGTGGCTGGATTTGAGTGAAGGGAGTGAAGGTGGGCAAGAGCGCGCACTGGAGCTATGATGCTTTCAGTGGCGCTAGGAATGATCACACTTATATCCCTATCTCTCTCTATCGCTACTCCCCATTTGGCCACAATAGCCTAATGGACGCTCAAATCAAAATGTACAGCATCATTTTTGACAGTTTGTTTTTGTTTTATCAAAGATCACAACACACATAAGTATTGAGCCTATAGGCTACACTTCACTGGTGAGATCACATTTCTATCAAAGCACGCTATTGTCCTACGTTGTTGTGAGTCCACTGAAATTTTGTCCGACTTGAGAAGTGCATTGCCATGGAAACGGAATCTCTCCACAACGCTGATACTGGCAAAGCAATACACGTAATGGGCGCGTGGTGTGTGCGTCCACTTTTCATAGCACAGTCTATAGCCTATTCCCCAAGGCAATATGTGAGAAGGTATTAAATGGATAAAAATAGACAGGATTTGATGCAATTAATAAAGCCTGAGTGTTGGTGTGGAGTTGCAATAGCCTACCCACTTTGTTTGGCCAAGGGGAGGCAGTAGCGCACTGCTCCAAGGGTTTACAGCTCAGTCCCAGTGTGTCCTTATTCGCCTCGTGTTTATCTACGGCGGTGTGTCGTGCGCGTTAGTCTAGGAGCCTACATGCGGGACACTTGAAGGAAATAATTTGCCCGTTTTACACGAGTCTCAAGGCTTAACAAAAAGTACAAATAAAACATAGATGTTACGCGCCATGGTGGGGCGATGAGGAGGAGGACCAGTCGGAATAAATTGCACGTGCCTGTTTTTCTTTCTGCGATGGCGAAAAGCGTCCACCAGATGTCCCTACAGTGCAAGTATTGTCAACTATTTTGTACTCGGTTTGGCGTTCAAACGTCATAATATATATATTTATATGATATTTGAAAGTTGTTTTAGTTGAAAGTGATGCGACATTAAGTCTTTTGAAAAAAAAAAATAATAATAAAGTTTGTGATACCTGAAACAGCACCTTTATATGTACACGAAATACATGTTCAACTCTGTACCTGCATATTTTGGCCACTAGATGTCACTCATATCAAACTGGAAAGAGTTGGGCGACTGAGTCAAAACTGAAGAAAGGGCTGTTTGCGAATTTTTACTACTTCTACTTGGCTACTATTAGAACTACAAATGCTCATCTTAATAACAATGCTAATAATAATAATGCTAAATATAATGACGATGTGAATAATAATAGCCTAATAACAACAATAATCCATAATCATAATTTACAATTATTTCCAATGATTACAATTATGTACATTTATTTTGGACATTTTGAATAAATAGCAACAGCCTAAGTATAACACAAATCTTTTGCATTTCTTTATTTCAATGACCCGAACCAATGATAACCCATCTACTCACATTCTCATTAGTCTGGGCCTCTTCCTTGTCATGTCCCATCTCTCGTGTGCCACCTTTGGCATCATCCTGCCCACCAGTCGCCCAGTGGCCCCTGTGCCAAACCTGGCACCCCGTTCAGAAGCACTGCTTAGCCCTTTCAATTGACTCGTTTGGGCAGTTCTTCTCCAGCCTGATCTTTAGGTTGCATATTTTGTTCATTTTGGGCCGTCATTTCACAAGAGTAATTGTTCATAAAAGACACAAAATGCTGAAATTGATCTTTCTCGTTGCTCCCTTTGTTTTTTTTTATGGAAGCCCTCATTTTACGCATTATTATCCTGTCAAAATGATAAGCAGCCATAATACGCAAGTGACATCATTCGTTGTGCAGTGGATTATCTCTCACAAACTTCCTATATGGATTAACCCTCTTCCCCTCAATAAAGCATTTTGAATCCAATGCGTTTGTGCGTGCGCCATTCACTCCTTATTCCATTTTCTCTTTCAGCACAGTGACAGATGGCGAGTCCTTCTCCCCCAGGGGAAGCCAGTCTCTGTGAATGCGGCCGCATGTCAATCACGGGGCTCTCATGTGATGGCTCTTGCCAATGACGTGCCAGCCATATGGGCCTGGCATCAAGAGCTGGTATGTAACCCACCCAGTCGTGTCTGTGAGGTGCCACACGGCTCCCTCCACGCGTCTGGGCTGGGGAGAGCAGCAGCAGTAGCAGAAGCAGTCAGGCAGCAGCGCAGACACAGGCACAGACGCAGAGAGGAGAGGTGTTTAGAGGACAACATACAACGATCCTGTCCTGTCGCAAGGCGCGCGGATGTGATGCCCACCTGGAGAGACATGGTGTAAACAAACCTGCTTTTACCCCGTCAACGAGTTCCATCGCCGCGGAGGTAGGTGCATGAAATCACCGCTGCTATTACGCATAATGACTGGAGGTGATTTTGTCTTTGTTTTACACGCGATCAGCTTTTTAACATTGTAGTTTACCATTGATTTTGAAGACAACGACAGCAAATCTGTTTCATCATCATCTTTATTGTCGAGCATATTTATCCAACCACGCCTGTTCTGAAGGGATTTTGTTTTAGCAAAATCCACAATAATCCCCAAAAGTAGGATTAATCCAAGTGCCCAGATCGCTTCGTAAATCTGCTCTGTGGACTACATTTTTATCCTATTTACTATGAGAACCATGTAACACAATACCACATGCATGTGTGCGCACGAGTGGGGGTTGAGTTCTCCTCTGAGGACACTAATTGACAAGGTATTGGTTGGCATTAATTGCATTGTGCTTACAAGATTATCAAGAGGAGTCTGTCTATAGTCACTTTACGCACAGCTGTGCGCGGAACACCAACGAACTGTGTGACAGATTATGTTTTTCATTGGCTTAAAATGATAGGCCCAATGATTACGGTACATTATTATTTCCAATTGGTCAAGGCAGAAATGCCGTAACATTGGCACACAACAGATTAATAAAGTAGGCTCTGTCATTTTGACCTTTCCAATACACATGTCCTAATCAAACCCCAAAGAGTAAGTGTGCATGTTGGAAATTAAACAAATATGAAACATATTTATATTCAATGGTGACACTTTGTTTTTTTTTGTTTTTTTAATTTTTTAAAATGTTTTGGTTGTACATCAGGTGCACCAATTAAACAATTAACTTAAAGGTCTGGGGTTTCCTTTTTTTATATTTTCTCCAATCTTCAGTGTATAATTTTGTAGTTGGTGACACAAAATAGTGGCCTGTGGCCTGGTAGGGCCGACTAGCATGTCTAATTTATTATGAACTGGGCCAGGTCTGGGCTCGCGCACCTCAACATGTAGCTGTAATGTGTCCCAAGGGGCACAGAGGAGGCCAGGGCTGTGCACCGCGCCGCTGCAGGGGACAGACCGGGACACACACTGTTGCTCTATGCCATTAAATAACCATAATCTATTTTTAGCTTGAAAGTAATTAATACCAAAGTCACATTAACTGAATGTTCAAATGAGTTAGTTGCCTGTGTGCCTGTGCCTGGGTTTGAAATTATTGCAATTTCTTCTGTAATGGACATATGGCCTATTTGCAAAAATACCAAATTATATTATATTATTATATTAATATCAATGGCAGAAATGAAGCTAGAAAGAAAACACGCACATAGCGCAGAGTTCAATGCTTCTTCTATCTGATACAGGTTGCTGCAGGATGTTGAGCCGCCTGTTCAGCGAGGTGTTACCGGACGTTCAGCGACTCGCAGCGGACTGGGCAGAGAACCACGAACACGAGAAGGCTAAAGAAGACGAGCACGAGACGTGCGCACTGGCAGATAACGACTTGGACGATGTGCAGGAGGGCAGCAGCAGGGCAGAGTCCGAGCTCGCGGGAGACGACGACGACGACGAGGAAGAGGAAGAGGAGGAGGACGAGGCAGAGGCAGAGGAGGAGGACTGTGGAGACGAGAACGGTTTGGGCGGAAAGCCCAAGAAGCGGGGACCCAAAAAACGCAAGATGACCGCGGAGCGCGTGGAGCGGGGCAAAGTGCGGCGCATGAAGGCGAACGCACGGGAACGCACGCGCATGCACGACTTGAATTCAGCCCTGGACAATCTGCGTAAAGTTGTCCCCTGTTATTCTAAAACTCAGAAACTGTCAAAGATAGAAACCCTGCGTCTGGCCAAGAATTACATTCTGGCGCTGGGGGAGATACTGCGCAATGGCAAGCGACCTGACGTGGTGGCGTACGTGCAAATGCTGTGCAAAGGTCTGTCTCAACCCACCACGAACCTGGTGGCGGGCTGCCTGCAGCTCAACACCCGCAATTTTCTGACAGAGCCGTGCTCGGACAGTGCCCGTTTTCACATGTCGGGAGCTCCGTTCTCAGTGCCCTACTCATACCGGTGCTCGCGCCTGTCCAGTCCTCACTACCAGGCAGGTGCAGGGCCGGTCAGCCTGCGCAGCCACAGCTACGGCTCTGCGTACGAGGCCTCGGAGTACAGCAGCCCGGACTACGAGGCCGCGCACAGCCCTGTGTGCGCGAGCCGGCAGCACGAGCCCCCTGACTCAGAGAGGAATTACCATTACTCTATGCACTACTCTGGACTTACCACGTCCCGAAGCAACCTATCTTTTGGGGCATCAGGAGCGCGCAACAGTGGTGCACACGCAGAAAACATAGCACCTTTCCACGACGTGCACCTGCATCATGACCGCACGGCACAGTACGAGGACCTCAATGCATTTTTCCACAACTGAGCCGTGACACGAGGCGCGGAGATCAGTCCTCTGTGTTAATTGTCTGAATGAAGCTGTGTGTCATCCCTGTACTGTACAGTCTGTCCACTATTTGTCTATAACAGTGCAATGTACCGGCCCCGAAACAAATAAAATGTTTTATAACGGTCTCCAGGAAGCATTTCATTTTTGTAACACAGAGGACGGTGCAAAATAAATAAGGGGACTGACAATGTCATGCGTTTTATTAACAAAATGACGATAGGCCCTAACTACAATCAATTTCCAGCCTATCAAATTTAAGTAAGACAAGAATGTATTTGTAAATGTTATTTTATTTTTCCCAAATAAACTGAAAGCTAAAATGTAACTATCTAATCATCGTGTGCCTTTTTCAAATGAATACATGGATTTAGGCTAGTTGTTTTAACAACTAAACAGTAAAACTACTGAAATTTGCCTTTTGTGGAGTGCGCGTATTTCTGCGCAATGTTGCCAGGACTTATATCTCTTAAAAGTTATCCTATTTCTACAAGAAGAGATTGGTCACTTAAAAACAAAACAAACAATTCTGAAAGCAATTTAGTTAAGTTAGTCTGCAAAACAATCTTCATTTCACAAAGTGAATATAATAATAATGAACAAACACTGTTGGGCTTCCAGGGCCAATAGTTTGGTTGCACAAAGATCAGTCCTCTGATGAAGGCACAGCACTGGGCTCAGTAGTTTATATTGCCAGTTTGCTTAAACATATAGATAAACTTCAGGGAGGAAAATATACAATGTTTTGGTGCTGATGGGACTGAACGGGAGTTGGACCCCTGCCCCGGGGCCCATATGCTGAAGCCCACGTCCATGCAGGGACAGTGCGGTGGTCATGTTCAGCACCTTCAAGCTTTAAAAGCTTTTGTTCACGGAAACACAGAAGATGTGGACATATTCCGTTGTTAGAAAATATGTAGGCACATAATACAGTTTTTAATTTGCTGGATAAATAGCTATATTTCATATTTTGAGTGTTGCATTGTAATGAGGCCTATACTTCCAACATGGAAAAATAATCAATTCACAACATTACAGAAGTAAAATAAAAATAATAAATAAATACAATAAAACAAAGCTTTACTATCACAAATATCTGAATAACTGAAGACTTTAAGTTCCCAAATCTTTGCGCACAAAGAATGCGTAAAAAAGTTTGTTGACTGATTATCGACGTGCTTTGATGAAAACGGCTAAATAAAATAAACTAAAAGAAAAGTATTAGCCTATATTCTGTGATATAATTTTAAGACTGAAACGCACAAGTGTCAGTTTAAGCCCTATTTCAATTTAATCCAAACATCTCCGTGAGCATGCCCCGCGCCAGAGGACCCCATAGGTGAAGGACGAGGTGCTGTGCCAACTCGGTAAATGTGGAAAACCTAAAGCCTGAGCCCATCCACATAGCCATAAAGTCACAACCAACAGCGCGAGCCCGGTGCCAGCTGTGGCACGTGGAACCAGGCGACCCATGCCAAAGCGGCCCTTGTGGGAGGGACCCGGTATTTCTTTCCTAATTCACCCAGCATCTGTTCATTACATCGCGCTGTTAGAAAGCTCAATGTCCAGCGACCGCTTATAAGCTACCCATGCGCACAAATATTTTTAAAGCCTAAACCTATACCAAGCATGAGTTCTTATTTTTATTATGATTTTATTATTATTAGCCTATTATTCTGATATGATGATTATTATTATTATTATTATTATAAGTAGTAGAAGACGTGGTAGTAGTATTATTGCCTTAAATGAGCATGACGTACTTACAGAGAACCAAGTAATTTAATTGTTGCACTAAATTAGGAGGTATTTCAAAAAATCTGTGTTGATGAAAAACCGTGCTATTACAGTAATTAAATAATCCAGCATGGCCTTCTCGCTGCTGTATTCAAATAATCAAATGATCCACTAAAGTTGCACACACAACAAGTGCCATAGAGGCCCCATGGAGCCAGGCCTAAATCTCTCTAACCATCTGGACAGTTGTAATGTCTCTGATCAGAGAAAACATTTATGGGGATTATTATTTGTAGATTACTGCAATGACATTTTCTTTTTTAATTCAGTTTGAAATAATGGCACAGGCATGGGAGCAGAAAACTGTGTGATTTCTTTGGAAATATTTATGAAAAGGTTTTGGCACTTGCAGGGCCACAGAGAATCTTGTCATGAAAAAAAAGAGAAATCTGACTCATTCATTTCATTTAGAAAAAAAGTATTTGAAAACATATAGACAAAACCTATAGATGAATACACAAGCTACATTTTTAATGTTACGCAGGTGCAAGTATAACAGTGAATACCATTGTGTTTATATTGTTCAAATCAAATGTTTTAGTCTGCTGAACCAGGTTGTGTTTCATTTTCCCATTTCTCTATTATTCATTGTCCATTTTGGCTCCATAGCAACATCAGTCTCCAATCTAAACTCAGATGTTACTTTCATTTTCATTTGGGCTTTGCTTATGATCATTAAAGACAACACACCTACAAAAATATCAAAGCTCTCTCTTTTTTTCTTTTGCTAAATTCGGGCCCACCTCCACTGCAGCAGCGCACGAGTGGAGGATGCCAGTACATTCCTGTGTGTGCCACGGCCGCTGCCTCTCTCTCTGACGGTGCCAACTCGAAACACCACGCCCAAAATCCGCAGAAAGACATGGACCAAATTCCTCCGCATCTGTCGAACAATAGCCCGTGGACTTTTCTCCGCTTTCCAAAATGCCTGACAATGAGGTCCTTTTCCCCCCCAATTCTTTATGTATCCATATTGGCCCCACTTGCTGTGTGTTGTGCATGACAGAGTAAATAGGTTGCTGTCACTCTTGCACAGATGGTGGGAATTTTCATGAATATTTTCTTTGCCAACCTTATTTTTTCATCGTTTTTTTTTTTTGTTTTAATATGTAAATTCAACAAAACAAACTACATAAACTAAACAAAATGAACAAATAGAAACCAAGGGGATCAACCATCAACCATGCACAAACATGGGGCTCTTCCCTTCTCTTCCACTGTAGGCTACACGCAGCTTAGACATAATTTAGTGAATTCTTTTGATAATTTACATACTTGTTTTAGTCCTGATTTGTTCTTGATTAAGCTTGGTGATACTTGGAAGGTCAAATATATTATGAGGTGTGAAAACCTTGAGGACAACTGGTCTATAACAAAACAAGCTAACACAAATACAAAATAAATCTGGCACGCCAAGCAAAAGTCTTAGGGCTCCTCGGACAATTTTGAGAAAGATAAATGCACACAGCAGCCAGTTTGGTAAGGATGAAAGCCACAAACGGAACAGAACAAAGAGCAATGTACCAGTCTTTTCCATCACACTCAATGTTTGTTACTATATATATCGATGATTAAGTGCAAAAGTATTTTTTTCCCAAAGGCAGTGTTGTTGATAGTTCTGTCGGCCATCTCTCTATTCATTATGACGCGCTGGTGTCCTTCCAACTTTTACGCACATCTACTTCTTCTAGGGAGGGTTGCAGAGGAGGGACTGGGAGACGATGGAAGATAGAGGAGGTCCGGCGAAGTCGCCATGTCACGGTCGCGCGGGCAGCAGTAATTGGCGTCCATATTGAGGGGTTTTGCGGTGCTGCAGGGTGGGCACACTCCCAGCTGGACCTGTCAGATGGTATTCAATCCAGCTCATTGCCCTCGCCTCCTTTCCTTCCTCTGGCACACTCGCTCCTTTTTGTTCTCTCACTTCACCTTTGGACCGGCTGTATGCCGCCGTCCAGAGCGCGGCCCGGGGGCCGTTTGCGGCACGTGATAGGATCTGGAAAGGGTCTTCATTTCACGAGTCATAAAACGAGCTTTGGCACGGTGCTTTTTTCCCTCATTTCCATATATGACCTTTTTCTTTCTATTCATTGTATGTGCAGACGGTCAGGAAATGGACAAAGGATGATAACCTATTGGAACTTATAATAAACCTGGTATAATAGAGTAGCAGTAGCTCAGTTGGTATTCGTGCCACTGATTCAAATGCCAGTGGCTTGGTGGTGGTTGTGTCCTTGGGCAAGACACCTAACCAACTTCAGTGTTTGTGTACGCTGGTGTAATGTGTGTATTAACAGATGTAAAGTTTGAGTGGTGGTAGGGAAGTGCTACATGTGGAGTGTGAACGTTTTATATGCGTAGGTTGTGTATAATCCATATGCTATCTGCACGAGCATGCCCAAAACAGACCTCGACAAACAGAATGATGGAGATGAATAGGGTTTTGTTGCATATTACTGACATATAGAAAATAAGGCATTTTGTAAAATGGCCAAAATTGTCTGTATTTTCAGAAACGAAATCTAAATAATGAATAGAGCCAGGTTTAAATTTATGGTTTTATTTTGTTGATATTAGCTCCGCAGAATTATTTTCAGAGGGGATTTTGGATAACTTTTTAATAAGATAGCTATGGTGTAACAATTCATCTTGTTTTTTGGGACTTAAAACTCAATAAATCAGGCAAGAATTAAATATTGAAAAATCCCTCCGAACAGACCTTCAAAATATTAAGTACAAGACTGGAACGTTTGGAGTGTGTAGGAGCTGCTAAAGTGGAGATTCGGTCGCCTCAGTGTGACAAAACTGCATTTTGAGAAAATGGTCACTGAAGTTACAATTTGCCATATAGTTCTGAGGAGAAATGTTGAATCAGTGCAGTAATTACACTCCTTATTGTAAAGATTAGGTCATTTATTTGTTTCCAGGTGAAAGTTAACAATACTTAATATGTACAATTTACGATATCTGCAATGTCACTTCATCAATCAACCCTTGAATGAAAACAGTTATTTATTATATACTCATACTTGGATCCATAGTCATATACATATTTATATACCACTTATAGCTACTGTACATAAGAGATGTCTCTATAGTTTGTATTATTGGTAGATGCTGTGAGACATTTATTTTATTTTCATTTTATTTTAATCTAGTACTATTATTACCTATTTTTGCAAACTGACTTTCTTCTTGATGGCATGTTTTCCTGACTTTTTGCACCCCCCCTGTGTGATCCCATCTTAAGAGCTGTTGTAACAAGTGAATTTCTCCATTGTGAGCTCAATAAGGAACTATCTTAAAGTTTTTGCCAATGTTAAACAAAATGATCACTTTGGCTTATCAAAAGTCCACTCTCAAAGTTTGAGATGTGTGTGAAGATATCAATTTGTTATTTAGTCCATAAAAATGTCTGAGTGCCTCGTAATAAGGAGCTAACTGGCAAGGCAAGGTAGACTTATTTGTTCTACACAATTTGTACTTCAAAGTGCTTCTCACAAGAAAAACACATAAATTCACAGTTAAGAGGCAATTCGTCATAAAAGACAAATAATGGGCAAATTAAAAGAGGAGACTGCAGATATAATAAAGACAGTTGCTGATTTTAGCAGCATAAAACTGAAAGGCAGACTTAACTGGAGGCTTTATTGCCCATTTCACTTTTCCCACAGTGTTAAAACGTCCTGGGACCGAAACAAATCTAGCAGTTCTACATAAACTCTATTGGGCACTGTTTACGTGTAGGTTGTAGTAATCAGGGATAAAGTAACTATGAATAACTCAGGTACTCCTCTTAACATACGTTCTGACATAAACAGAACATCCAGACTTAACGACTTTTGAACAACTACATTTTATATTTTATGTGGACCAGATGTTATATGCAAAAAGGGTCATGGGTGCCTGCTGCTGTGCCAGTCCCAAACATGGATAAACAAAGAGGGTGATGTGACGATCCCTGTGACAATTTGCTATTTTGGTGACGTCGTCAAATCGTGATCCAGTGGTTTCTCTGTTTGTCCTCCACACACACACAGACACTTTTCTCCACCCACTCCCCCTGTTGGTGAGTGACAGCTGAACGTAACCAGTCACAATAAAGTGTGACATTTCAGAAGCAGCAGACAGCTTTAGTTTCTCGAAATATGGCTTAATACGCAATAATAATCCAGGCTCTTGGAAAATTAAAAAATCAGGGGGATGGGGGCACTTCCGCACTTAATTTGACGACAATACTTTTGTTGTGTTTTCAATACTATTTTCATTCATCCATCGAACGTGTTACTTGAATGAATTGTGGGTAGTTACACCTTTGAAAACAGTATACATAAAATCAGAACATGTTCACAAATAACGCTTACAGCTTCTCAAATCAATCCTTCCTTTGAAAAGTTTTAGACCCCCCTGATCTTTAGCATCTCCTCACACCTCCCATGTTCCTTGCGTTCTTCTTGCACAGTTTTTCACACTAAAGCGGCGCGCGGTCACTTGGCTGCAACACGTTTCGAGCTTCTTAAAGTACATCACACTCTCGACTAGATCTCCCATCGCCGGTCACCCACGTGCAAACCCAGAGCGCACTCCCATGTCCGCGCCGCACATCAACACAAAGCCAAATCCCAGGAACATCTCCCGCCGCCTCAGCAAAGCGTCTTCTCCTGCGCAGGGGTCAGCCGCACAACGAGCGCGATGTATTTTTGGACGCATATATGAAACACAGGGTCAAGAGGTGCAGTTACAAGCATATAGAAGATGAAGAGGGACGAATAAAGTTTCTTCAAAATGATTTCACTTTTACGTAGCGATATCAACAAGGTCCCCTCGTGAGTAAACTGCATGCTGCTGGAAGAAAATATACTTTGCTTTCTGTGATTAAGGCTGCTTTTTTTCCCGTCTGTTTTTAAAATAAATGATTGTGATTGATTG
This sequence comes from Lesueurigobius sanzi, assembly GCA_900303255.1. NCBI lineage: Eukaryota > Metazoa > Chordata > Actinopteri > Gobiiformes > Gobiidae > Lesueurigobius > Lesueurigobius sanzi. The sequence goes on along the minus strand of OMNZ01038922.1, from coordinate 45,507 downwards.
GCACAATAATGGTATGGGGGACCAACTTCACCTATAGCTCAAGGCTCGAGGATGATGAAAAAAGCTGCATCACAGTCAATGTCTAGTTGACTTTTTGGTCTATTGGCTTTATTTGACAGGACAGTATTGTGTGAAGTCAATGCATGGATTGACAGCGCAGAGACAGGCATGTGCTGAAACCTAACGCATAGGCCAATGGTCTCAAACCTATCACACCGAGTACTACAGTGCTTAACACATATGCTGTATTAGACCACCACCCAGTATAAGGTGTTTGCCCCTGCTGCCATAATTTAACAGCAAGGAAAAAGGAATCTGGAGCTGGATCTGATGGACTGGCCAAGCCAAAATCCAGACTTGAACCCCATTGAACAGATCTGGGATTTAGTGAAATCAAAAATAGATCACACCAAAGTCTCATCCAAAGCAAGTCTCTGGGGACAGCTACAAACTATTTGGAACTCAATAACAAAAGAGACTTTACAAAACTACATAAAAACAATGCCAGCAAGAATGCAGCTGTTATCAGGGTCAAAGGTGGCCATACAAAATATTGAAATTTTATGTCAATGTCAATGTGAACTCTATTTCTGTAGCACATTAAAAACAACAACCATTGCTCAAAGTGCTGTACAGCAGGCTTTAAAAGGACAGCAGCATAAACAATACAACATTCACTGTCAAAGGAGCTGCTCAGCTTGTGTTCAAGACCAGCGCAAAAAGATATGTTTTTAATGAAGACTTAAAAATGTTCAGGAACTGGGCCATTCTAACATTCAGCGGAAGGCTGTTCCAGAGTCTCGGAGCCGCTCTGGCAAATCCCCGGTCTCCTCTGGTTTTGTGCCATGACCTTGGCACATCTAAAATCATTTGATTTAATTTGTCAACAAGGACTATTTTGTTATTGCAATTGGTTATTTTCTTAATGAATGTCAATGAAATTGTTCATTTGAAACAGGTTTTTTAAAAATGTTTTCTTGTTTTAATGACAGGTGGTCTAATAAATTTGTTAAGCACTATACTTCATAAAGTATTTCAACTTCCAAGCATCACCAGGTCACCACGAAACAATAAAGTTAAACCCCTCCAACTTTTCAACATTTACAGGGCTCAGAGGGAAAACTTCTTCCACAGGTCAAAGTTATGGCGACAGGGATTCTGATCCACTCGATTCAATTTGTAATACACAATTACTGACATGGACTTACAGACTATCACTTTAAACTACAGTACATATGACGGCTCAAGAAACTACAATACCTCTAAATATTGTGGTGAATTTGCCCTCAGAAAAAGGGCACCGTCCAAACAAATATGCCATTTATACAAACTAATCTGTGTATAACCAATAATAAAATGACAGATAATCACAAATAAAGTTTACGGCTAGGTTTATGTCACATGGCTTTTCCTTTCACCTCTCAAAAGCAAGAATATTTGTTTTGAATTGTTAATTGCTATGGAAATGGTCCTGATTTGTGACCCCCATCGATATGAAATAGCAGCTTTGACAGGGCCATCAGTGCTGGTCTAATCCTGGTTACACAGAGACACAGTGGGCCAGTCGTGTGCCAGGTGTGTGGGTTTTATTTAAGCGTCAGAGAAACAGAGCCGTGTGGTCACTGTCCCATATGTCTCTCTAAGAGAGAGACAACAGACAGACAGCCCCAGATGTACCCGTGTTAAATACTGCAGATTACAGGCAGGAGAGAGAGAAACTGTACACATGACCTTTGCACGAGCATTTCAATTATTACTAATTAGCCTGTAATTAGAGCACAAGACATCATTCACATCTTCAAATATTTATAAGGACGGCGTGGAGACGTGACAGTAATGACTCGACTCACATGGCAAACAGGGAGGAGATGGCTTCATCACATTCTCTAAAAGGTGAAGGCTTCAACAACAGCTCTATGTCACAACAACGTAAGCAACACCTGAGATTTATGTAGCCTTTTACAAGCTATTCAAGCTCCCAAAAGCCCTAAGTAGTCCATTATTCATTCACGCTCCGCACTCAGTGCTTCTTCTTTAGCCACTGCTGCCCGGACGCACAGTGACAGAGTGACCACCTTTCACACAGGTAAGGGGTGGGAAATATCTAAGGACACAGCAACAATGAGCTAAGCATAGATTGACAGATTGAGATTTGAACCAAAAATAGTCAATGGCCCAAAACTGACAAGTAATTATGGGAATATTTGAGGCTATACTTGGGTTTGTTTATTATATTTTTGCTTCAGGAAGGAAGAAGAGAATTAAGTAGAAGAATGAAGAGGGTGGGTTGTCTCATGATTGGATGGTTGGGGGTTCAAATCACGGCTCTCCCAGGGGAACACTGTCGTTGTTGGGCAAGACACTTCACGCGCTTTGTTTACATCCCCTGGCAGAACGTCAGGGTATGTAAACATTTGCATTTCATAGAATATGAATAATAACACAAACATCTTTATTTCACTCATGGTTGGTGGTTTGCGTGAAGCCATTGATTGTCAAAAAACCTGTTTGTTTACGCTTTTCAACAAGAAACAAGCCAAACGTCCCTGATCAAAAGTTTACATATTGTGCGTCTCGAGTCCAATTTTGTCAGAGAGTCCTGTATATCAGCTGAAGTGAGTTTATCTTTGCTCCTGAACAATTTTCCTGGCAGTTGTTGAAGGTCATGTCAACGTTAGATCAGGGACATTTGAGTAGTTTCTGTTTCATTATGATTTCCAAAGAGTAAACTCAGTTCTTTGACAATAAATAGCTTTGCACAACCACTAACCAGGAGTGGAAAAAAAAAGATTTTTGTGTTATCATTCATATTCTATGAAAAATGGGCAAAAGATTAAAAGGGTATGTAAACTTAAAGGGTAAACTTTTGAGCACAACTGCAGGTGAGAAAGTGCTACATATATATATAAATTTAGATAATTTACCAGGTATTTTTCAGTTATGGATAAAATCAGTATCCACCGATAAAGTCTTATTGGTAGCATTGTTCATCCAGGGAACATGGCAACATCTGTCTTCTGAAAGATGATTTTTGGTTACATGAATAGTGTATTTCTGCAAAAATGTGAATTGGCATAATATGAAAAGTTTAGAGTTCATCTCTTGCAGTAAGTCAAATGAGAGAAACGTAGACACTAACCAAGGAGGAGGTGTCCAAAAGGATAACAACTAGAGAATTAAAGTCAGAAGTAAGACTCAAGTTCAAGTCCATGCTCTTGGCACATCGCTGATTTTTTAAACGTGTTTCAAAACTACACGTATAAACTCTGCATCCGTTGTGCGTTTCAGCATCAGCCTCCTCCTGCCGGTGTTTCCAGCGTGGAGCGGATCAGCAGTGTGGGGTTGTAATGGACTAATGAACAGCTGTCACTGAATTTAAACACTCAGTCGCACACAAACAGAGGAGCGCGCTGTCTCTGCTCGCTGCCTGCAGATGTATCCAACACACACACACACACACACACACACTCACACACCAAACGCACACTACATACTGATTAGTCTCTGGCCTTGACTCCGCTGCCACCCGCTGTGTTCGACTTTGTGCCGCGATGACCTGTACCTCGAGTGGGTGTCAGCGCTGGGGTGGAATAGTTTTTATTAAAAGGTCAGATGGTAAAGTTAAAAATGTTGGGCGTATGCAACAACAGGAAAATATTGTGGAACAGTAAAACAAGACAAGTTCATTCAGTAATGCGTGTTCTCAAAATTCATAACACCAAGAAGACTATTTTTTGCTGCTGGTTCTAAGCCCATTGTGGGAGCTGTGTCTGGGCCTGTGGTTCTCAACTGATGGGTCGGGATCCAAAAGTGGATTGCAGGACAGTATTCAATGGGATGTGGGCATTTGCCAGAAATGACGATGTTTGTAGTTGTTAAACTGGGGCACACTGGAGGATTTCATCTTTTGAGATTTAAAAATGTGACAACAAAGTGCACAGACCACAAACATAAGGACACACATGAGGACACGCACACAAACACGCACGCACGCACACACACACCCACACACACACACACACACACACACACACACACGCACGCACGCACGCACGCACGCACACACACACACACGTAGAGTGCCACGAAAAATTATCGCTTGCCAGAAGTGCTATTGGGCCACACCTCCCCAAACTCTGGGAGTCTCACAATCGGGCTAAAACTCCTCTAGGAATTACTACAACACATCAGTAGGTAAAACTAACCTGTGTCACGACAGTCTAAGCCCAGCTCATGTTCCCTATTAGTGGGTGAACAATCCAACGCTTGGTGAATTCTGCTTCACAATGATAGGAAGAGCTGACATCGAAGGTTCTTTACTCGGCATATCAGTCAATACCTGAATCACAGCAACACCTTGATGAAACACTGTTTCTTGTATATATTGAACAGGATCAAACAGCAAAAATATTTCCATTGTTGTCAATGGAAATATTTTGTGAGCTGGCAATATTTTTGGTCTCCAACCTTTGTTATGCCATGAGCTACTTTTATGTAACAAAAATGACAGCAAGCTACTTATGCTTCGAATAAACACTTCACAGTTCCACAGTCTCACTGGAGTCTCACTGGAGTCTCACTGGAGTCTCACTGGAGTCTCACTGGAGTCTCACTGGAGTCTCACTGGAGTCTCACTGGAGTCTCACTGGAGTCAGACTGTGGAACTCTTTGGAGAGCACATTTAAATTGTCTAAAACAATAGACCAATTCAAGAACATGTTCAAGAAAATGCTACTTGAAAACTATAAATGTTTATCGTAGGCAAAAATTCTTCAGTCTTCATCTGTACTCAACTACAGAGTACAGATGAAGACTGAAGAATTTTTGCCTACGATGGACAACTCCTGTACGACTGAGAACCTACACAAAAAATATAAATGTTTATAAATTGTGAATCAAATTGTCCAGCTAAATTTTGACATTTGTGTTGTAGTCTTGTGTAAGTAGTCGCTTGGTCATCCATCTTTGTTATTATTGTAAATAATCCTCACCAATGCTCTTATATTTATGTAAGACCACAGTAAATTGTAAATTTAAATGTTGTTAGTAAATTTACAATTAGTAATTGTAAATTACAAACATGGATGAATAAAAAAATGAAATGAAAAAATAAACCCGTGTAACTATGTGACTTAAGCGGAGTTCACCCGTAATCAAGATGTTATCTCAACACTACTAAAATTACTTCAGTTTCCTCTTTATTCTTTACTATATACCTAAATGTTTGGAGAGTGTGTTCAACATTTTCAAACGAAACAGAGTTATCATGCATGTAGAAATCCTGAAATCTTTTGGGGAGCTACTTTGAATGTGATAAATGTCTAAGATGGTATCATTGTCACATTTCACAGTTTTATAGGTTTGTAAAATAGCTAAAATGAACAAGTGGTACATGGCTAAAGTGTTAGACAAAGATGGCTGTTGAAGATCATTTTTCATCTTCCATATGATGCTTGTCCACCTCCACTTGACAGCCAAAGCTCTTTCAATAATTATTTTCTTTGATGTCATATACTTGATGGAGAAACATTTGGTTTCTTTCTTAATCACACCAAAATGCGCAGAAATGCTATATTCTCCCCCCGTGTCAACAAACAAAATGTACCAGTTGCTCGGACACAACACTGACTCACGACTTATCCCTCACTTTAAAAGTCACAGCCTTCAAGAAGAAAAAGTTCATGATGCATATATAAGTGTTTATGCTGCCGTCCTGTCGTCCTCAAGTTCATTCGCGTGCATCTATTTAGCATCTCGCCTCCTCGCCTCTCTTGACCGCGGTGAAGAGCGAGGGGGACGTAAACAAACCCAATCTGAGGAGCAGCAGGCACTGACACAGCAGCAGCCCAGCGCCTCTGCCCCGCTCAGATTAAAGGAGATTACCATAAGAGGCAGGCACACGGGAGGTCCCACTCTCCATCTCCGCGTGGGACGGCCCCGAGAGCAGTGTGGGGGGCCAGCGCGGGGCTATCGATTGAATTAAAGAGGAGCGTGCTGGTATTTGGCAGATGTTCATGCATATGGGCACTTGAATGCATGGAGGATGTGTATGTGCAAATATTATCACGCGACCGAGCGGGTATTGGATCTTGCGAGGAAACAATTAGCTCTCATCCAATTACTGCAGGAAATAGGAAGATGTTTGATTCTTAAGACGCGTTAGAGGTGAAAAGAAACTTCACGCAAGCTTGGAAAGTCTACACAGGTGGTAACTACTGACCATAGCACAGATATGTTACAAGAAATATCTGTGCTATGTACTTAAAATATGCTTTGGTTTATAAAGTTTTGGAGAAATCTTCTATTTATTATTGCATGTCCATGAGTTACTACATTTTCACAATTTTCTTACTACTTATCAAAGGTCTGTGGGAATTTTAACTTCTGGATCCCTCTGGTGGGCAGGACTACGCTCCATTGTGTGCATGGATTTACATTAATTTCTTGAATCTAAAGTTTAAAAAAAAAAAGTGATATTTGAAATGATGATATTGAAAATTGTGATATTTTTCAACAGTTGTGTTCTTCCATGTGCCTTTGAGCAGGGTTTATCCTGTACAGCAGGGGTCTTCAAACCCATATTTAAGTGTATATGACATTGAGGGCAAGAGACAGAGGTCAATGCAGTTAATTGGGTGCATTAAGTAGAGACTCTAACCATATGGAACCACACTTTCGTATAGGCTTGGAAGTCTAAACCAGCTCTGTCTCACACAAATGTACAATATTGAGGTTGTAATTGTCTAGAATGACCAAACTTGCAGTAAAAAGTACCATACCTGATGATCAAGTGTGCCAACTCAGCAAGAAGACCTCGTTTGGCCTCCAGTGACCCATCAAAAAACACACAATCAAATATCCCTGCACATGTATAGCTTGTCCGTCAGTGGGAATGTACTTCTCCTTCATTATGGTTATAAGGGGTGGTGGTGGCCTGAGACAATTATCCGTCAGGTGCATCACACTTGACTGTGCAACATTTGACATTACATTTGTTTGTGTAGGTTCTCAGTCGTACAGGAGTTGTCCATTCTTCAGTCTTCACCTGTACTTCAACTACAGAGTACAGAAGAATTTTTGCCTACGATTACAGTTTACAGTTTGTGTGTTTCACTGTTTGATAGTTGTCTCCTTGTTGATTCCCAAACTATTCTTCTGTTTAATCAACTTGGCAGTAGCATAATTGGAGCGTGTTGTGAGGCGACAGCTCTCCTGATATTGAGGTGTACATAAACCGATTGATTGATTGATTGAAAAAGCCAATCACGTGAGCATTGTTCTGTCTCCAGCATCTTGGATTCAAGTCACCCACATTTACATATTTGACTCCAGTAGACTATATTCTTAACTTTTATCTGGCTGTGACTTTCTTCTTAAATTAGTTTATTAAACAGTTATTATAAAAGTCCGAAGGGCTGGCCACGGGAGCCCTGCAACATCAGAGCGAATGAGCGAGTGCATCAGTATCCACCAGGATGAATAAATCAACACAATCCCCTGAATTAATCTCTCTCAAGTTGAAATTTGATCACCGATGAGCTTGGACATCACCATGGTAACAGGAATCCCACCATCGGCCTTCCCACGAGACTTCCCTGGGACCAGCAGCATCTCTATGTTCTGACAGCATGACAACGCTTCCCGCCATCTCCGGCTGATCACTGTCACACACCTATGAGAGAGAGAAGCCCGTTTCCCACATTTTAAAGATCCCTTTTTTATGCTATTTTTCTCATTTTGTCTCTGCAATGACTGACACGTACGGGTTTCAGGGATTTCGCAGGTAAAGAAAACATCCTCTCAGACACAAAAGACCCGGGACACTTTGGATCTTCTTTCTTTTCTTTTTTTTTTTCTTTTTCCCCCCCAGATTGGCGGTCAGGCGCGGCAGAGTTGGCACAGTCAGAGTGGTAGCGCCAGGGGGAATGCGCCGCCACATGGCACGTTGATGCCGAGGCCAGCTGGGGGAATGTGGGGGATGGGGAGGGGCCAGATTGCGCAAAAAAAAAGAAAAAAAAAAAAAGTCTATGCGCTGGTAGTTATGTGTACGTGCCGGGCTTTTTGCATCTTAAATTCCACAACATCTGTTCATATAGGCTGGTGGATGGTGTGCTTACAGGCAGTCAGTGTAATTGGGGGGGGGTGTTTGAGGGCGCATGTGTGCCGTCTGTGCTCGCATAGGTGTAGGAGTGGAAAAGAAAAATGGATGGGGAGAGGAGGAGGAGAGGGGGGGGGGGGGGGAAGG